>JAPMOB010241111.1:0-11127 GCA_029875015.1 Lepomis gibbosus
TGCTGTTGTAGCCCATCCGCCTCAAGGTTGTGCGTGTTGTGGCTTCACAAATGCTTTGCTGCATACCTTGGTTGTAACGAGTGGTTGTTTCAGTCAAAGTCGCTCTTTTATCAGCTTGAATCAGTTGGCCCATTCTCCTCTGACCTTTAGCATCAACAAGGCATTTTTGCCCACATGACTGCCGCATACTGGATGTTTTTCACACCATTCTTTGGTCTCCCAGTAACTGAGCAGATTGTGAAATACTCAGACCGGCCCGTCTGGCACCAACAACCATGCCATGCTCAAAATTGCTTAAATCACCTTTCTTTCCCATTCTGACATTCAGTTTGGAGTTCAGGAGATTATCTTGACCAGGACCACACCCCTAAATGCATTGAAGCAGCTGCCATGTGATTGGTTGATCAGATAATTGCATTAATGAGAAATTGAACAGGTATTCCTAATAAACCTTTAGGTAAGTGTATATATATAAATAATTTGTTTATATAATAAATGCATTACTTCATTCACCTGTCCCTGCCTGTCCTGGGTCCTGTCTCATGTGTGCTTGCCAAAGCAACCTTCCCACCAAGGAAGAGGTCGGTCAGTTATGTGTATTTAGATGCCTCTTGTGCAGATATTTTTTTGCCACCACACATTTCTTTTTCCTCTTTCTCTCTTTTCGCCATATTTACCGTCTCTGCGCTTGTCACACAACTCTGGGCTGAGTTCAGCCCCGACAAAAACAAACTCAGATAAAAAGTAAACTCCTTTGATCAGCCCTGTTGAGCATTTCATCAAAAATGAGGATCAGTCCAAGTTGGGAGGTGCCGCTTCCATTCACCCTCAATCTTGAAAGTATTAGTTTGGCCCAGTCTGACAGACACACAAACAGCGTTCCGCTGAAGGGAACATTGCCAAACTTCCCGATGTCCGCCCCTAATACACTATGACTTTAGATGAAGAAATATTGTATTAGGACACATTTAAATTGCCCACAATGACACATCCTATTCTGTTGTGAATCATATCGTTACAAACACATTATAAATCACAATTTTTCAACATATTTTGAGCAGAACCATGACTATTATGAAATTATTATAACAGGAACATGACCAGCTGATCCCAGAGCTGTGTGGGAGCACTGATCTAATTTGTGCTGTTATTGAAATGGTGCTGGATGTTTGTGGAAAACAGTCTTATTTTCTTTCAACTCTGTCAGTCCTCAAGGCTGTAGGTTAGATAATAACTGATCAGATGTGTATTAATTGTAGGCAGAGGTAATAATAATAATAATAATAATAATCGAAGCAACATTTTCCAAAAATTTTATGTAAGATTAGTTTATTTATTGTTGCTCAATAATATACAGTAACTACACGAGCATACACAAAAAAGCCAAGAAAAGTAGTTTAACCAGCTTTATTATTCACTTTATGACTTTATTAAGTCAGCATGAACAATGTCAGACATTTAAAAATCTTTACACTGCACGTGGCTTTTACATTAGAGAATTGCACCTAATTTTCAATTTTTTTGTGCTTAAATAGCAAGTAAAACATACTTGCTGGCAGATAATTTTGCTTATTTTAAGTAATATGTCCCCTATTTTAATGCATTTTCTCCTTGTTTTTGAGAGCTCACTTTTTGCAGTGTACTCTTTTTTTGTGTGAAATTGAAAAAGATATAATGAACTTCCTGTAACACAGCAGAGTAAATCAAAACACGGCTTAAACTTTAGACATAACCAAATCAGTCACTCCTTCCACAAAAATAGGAGCCTATAACATGCAGCCTATAACATTTTAGAAACTGATGTTAACATCAGTTTCTAAAATACTTAGTTACAGCTTATTTAAAAACCTTCACAGCTCCTACACCAGGGGTAGTGGGGCACAGGCCCTCACATCAGTCATGTAAATTTTTGATTGAAGTGTATGAAATGTATGTGCCTAAACAGCTTCCCTTGCGTAGCCCATTAATATTTGCCATGTCAGAAAGGGATTTGACCTGAGCATAAGCATACCTATTTTATGTAAGTTACATGTGATCCATGTATTTGCCACTGCTGCATAGTCACAACTAAGATCACATTGCTCTCATTACTATCTTTAAAACAGTCCATCTCTGTTATAAGCCTGAAAGGAAACCTCTTCTAGACTGCTGCTGGCTGTGCTGATACTGGATTTTGATCAACTGTGCTCGTACTGGCTTATGATCCACCATTTTCTCTACTGACAAATTTAAGCATAGCCCCTTTAAATAATAGATATCAATACTTGCTAGATATTAATCTTATCAGCTGCATCCTTTCTGTGTGGAGTTTGCATGTTCTCCCCGTGTCCACGTGGGGTTTCCATCGGGTGCTCTGGCTTCCTCCCACCATCCAAAGACATGCAGGCTAGGTTAATTGGTGTTTCTAAATTCTCTTTAGGTGTGAGTGGTTGTTTGTCTCTGTGTGGCCCTGCGATGGACTGGTGACCTGTCCAGGGTGTACCCCGCCTTTCGCCCAATGTCAGCTGTGATAGGCTCCAGCCCCCCACGACCCTGTACAGCGGTTGATGATGGATGGATTATTATTGAATAATTGAACACGTTAAATTATTACTGAGGAAAAATATACTTAGATAATTATTGTTAGGCTATTCTTTTATTGTCCAGACCTAATTTATACTATGACTTGACTAAATAAGTGATGTTTATTATTTACTGAAAGATGTGCATCCATATTGCCCAGTCTGCCCCACTAATCAACATTTTAATATTCAATGTGAATCCAGTGCTTTCCATCTTGCATTAGTCCAGAGTTGTAACTAAACCTTCACTGAGAGACAGATCATCATTGTTTTGTTTAAAAATGATGTGTGCCTATGAGGAGTGCCATCACATCTGTGTGCTGTCTGGACGGGTCGCACTAATGCCGCTGCTGGAATGCAATGAAGTCTGGCTGTGGACTGTGGCACAGCTCAGCCAGATGCACGAGTTTCATTTCATGTTCACGCATGACATAGTTATCATTTCCATGTTGCAGTTCATAAACCGCCGTCGGCGTTTATCAAAGGTAATAAATAGTTCTATTTCCCTCTAATATTGTTCAGTCACAGTCTGGCAAGCAACCAAGACAACAACAGACCTAGATGCGCTGCCCTGCTAGGTTAGCAGCGCAGAGGCTGACTCACTGACGCAGCTAAGCTAAATTACAGATCAACCTGCTCACATTAGACTTTAAAAGACGAGAACACAAGTTTACCTGACTACTGTTCCCAAAAGAACAGTAGTAACCGTTGCACCGGTTTGCAACGTTTTCTGATTGAACGACATGTTTCCTTGCAACGTTGCGCAACGTTCTGCAACGGGCTAAGAGGTATATTTGCTCCCGTTTGGTGGGCGGGTCTCAGGTGTTACCCAATCAGCTGCGAGGTGTATATAAACTCCACTGATTTAAAAGGGCAGGGCACACAATAGCTACCAGAAAAGTGGTCTATAAATGCGGCAGATGTTACTTGGTATTCACATCACTTAAAAGATATTAGAAGACATGTTTGTTGTAAGTATTTCATAGTCAGGTTTTTAACACAATAAGCTAGTAAGTTTTCAATCTTAATGTAGGCCTTTGTATGTGTTGATTCCTTCTAACACTCATTGTCTCTCATATTTTCAAGCATCATTATAGTATACCTGTTCACATAATCAGCTCCATTATTAAAATGTGCGTGCTCCCCTTTGTGTGTCAGCAATCCCTTTGGAGCATGTTCAAACTCCACTAGGCCTACACATTTTTCAGTCACAGTTGTCTCCATCTCCTCAGCCACAGTTGTCTCCATCTCCTCAGCCACAGTTGTCTCCATCTCCTCAGCCACAGTTGTCTTCAGCTTCTCAGCCACAGTTGTCTCCAGCTCCTCAGCCACAGTTTTCTTCAGCTTCTCAGCCACAGTTGTCTCCAACTCCTCAGCCACAGTTGTCTTCAGCTCCTCAGCCACAGTTGTCTTCAGCTCCTCAGCCACAGTTGTCTCCAGATCCTACACCACTAAATTTGTCTGTTGCTAGAAGATCACCTGCCTCTGCTTCAGCAAACCCCCAGCAAATTCCTAAAGGTAGCCTTTAAGTTGAATTCTTGCCTAACACAATTTCAGCATTGATATTTATTCTGTGACTAAAATGTCAATCTGTGCTACAAATGTAAAGCCTTGGACGCACAAAGCAACCTTGCTTCTAATTAGTCTTGTAAAGGACATGACTGAAGACTTCCAGTCTCCCATTTAAAAAAAAATGGAAATGTGGAGGAAAGTAGCTGCTGGAATGCTGGTCAAAGGCTATGATTTAGGAGTAGATGCTTGTGACAATAAGTTCAGGCAGCTAAAACACAGGTTGGTTTTGGTGCTAGTATGAGTAGAAATGTAGTACATCCAATTTGCAGAGTTAGAACCAGGGCCAATTTTACTTCTACTGTACTTATTTCATCCAGTAGTGGTTGTATGTATCTAGACTTGGAAATATGGTGCATCTAGACTTACCTCATCTATTGTAAAGATAAGCGTTTATTGATTGATGTGATTGTTGCTACAGCAACAATGTCACAACCCTTGGGAATCCATACAGTGTCTGTCAGCATTTGAGTAGAGCACCTTGAATACATGTACTATATACCTGGGTTTCTATTCTTAGATACAAAACTATACTGGACAACAAAAAGAAGACTGGGAGTGGTGCCAGAAGCTGGGTCTTTTTCATGCCATTGGAGGACCTCCTGGCTGATGATCCCAGTGTGGATCCGGTCCACATTGTGTCCTCATTTGCTGGTGAACTTTCCCATGTCATGTGATATGTTGTAATAAGTAGCACAACAGCACACATCTACTTGGATTTCTAAGATACATTGGATATTAATAGTGAGGTTCTTATTTAATAATTCATTGGTCACAATCACCCACAGTCATATAACAAACAATGTCGTATAAGAAGTCGCAGTTAGTGTTGTTAACTTTATATTAAAGATGGCTTTTGTGTCTCTGTTAACTAAGTTTGGGGTACTGGATGTTGGAAATAGCTTTTTTTTCACACATTCAGCTTTTTTTTCACTCTCATTTACTGTATGCAGACATGTTTGAGTCCACGTAGAAATGGCAAAATGTAGGCCTACTTGTTGGAGGAAAGTGATGTCTGCTGCCTTGATAGAAGGCAAATGTCAGAACTAATGCTAATTCAAAAACAAGCAAGGGAAGTGGCAACAGAACGAAATGACATCTTAAAACAATTTGTTAATGCGTTAACAAAGAGAGATTAGAAAGTTGTCACATTTTGCTGATGGCTTCTATATATTTTTCAAATAAACACAATCCTCATCACAGATGGGCAGTTTTATTCAGTATTCCCTCCATTCATGAACAAAAACATAGTATTTACACAGAACTGAAATCCCTCTACACCAACAGTAATGCAACTTCACCCCTTTTTCTTTGAGCTCTTGGATTTTCTGGGTTTATGGCTTGACATTCATGATCTCCATCGCCAGCCATGTCCCAGTCCTCCATTTGGTGCCCTTCCTCCATCAAGAGGAAATTGTGCAAAACACGCAGCTGTAATCACCACCGGGACATTTTGGAGCTCTTGCATGGGCAGGTACTTCAGTCTTCTCCATTTCCCCTTAAGAAGCCCAAATGCCCTTTGTATAACAACTCTGGTTGAGCTGTGGAGTGCATTGAATCGTTTCCCCCTGAGGGATAAGTGCCTGTTATCGCGGTATGGTGTGATGAGAAAGGTGTTGAGAGGGTATGCTGAGTCTCCAAGCAGATGGTAGTCACTTCTCATTTCATTCCAGAGGTGGCCATATAATGGGCTGTTTCGATAGACCCTGGCATCATGCACAGACCCAGGCCAACCAGTGTACACATCCAGGAAGATCATCTCTGATGTACACACTGCCAGTAGTTGAATGCTTGCATGTCCTTTCCTGTTTATGTAACTGTTTCTATAGAGTGTTGGTGCTGGGATGGGAATGTATGTGCCATCAATGGCTCCAATGACTCCAGGGACGTTTTTTGCTGAAAGCCATGTGCCAGTTTGGCAAGCTCATCCTCTCTGAACCATTTTATGATCTCCCTCTTCAGTCCACACAGGACCTTGCAAATGTCTGAAAACACTGAATGCAGGGTACCTTTGGACATGTCAAATTGGTCTGTAACACCTCTGAAGCTCTCTTGGTTTGCCAGCAACCAAATGGAGCACAGCAATTTCTTCGGCGTGTCCAAGGTTAAGTTGGTCAAGAAAGGACCAACCTTCTCACAGAGTGCCTACAGAAAAGTATGTGCAGCAAAAGTTTTGTAGTATAGCAGAAGTGTATACACCCATATGACACACAAATCTTGCTATAATAGCTGTTTATACACTAATGCACGGTTAAATAAATTTGTAGTAAAGTACTGTAAATGTCTTCACATCACAATACATTCAAGTAACAAACAACAGTATATTGTTTGACAGGTTTATTTTACATGAAGGGCAGATTACTTCCAATGACACAAGAACAGAGATGTGAAGCTGTCTAAACATCATTTAGAAATAGCAATATCTTCTGGTAAATGTCATTTACTTTGAGAGATGTGCCAAGCATTATGATTAATGCAGTAACAAGTAAATAGCTTATACTGTAGAGTATATATAAATTACATGGACCTACCATAGACTGTACTGTATATAAAAGCCATAATAAGAGTAGCCTTCAATGTGATTTTAAGGCATATTTTTATTTGACATTGTAAGTAGCCTCAATGTTTGTGTGTGACATTTTCATGAACTTTTCTACTCCATCACAACATCAGTGATCAGCAATAGTGAATGACCTAATAACAAATACAAAACAATTTGCATAGGCCTATAATCTTATACATAAAAAGTGAATTGTCCTTTACCTGAAATGTTTGCTTTGTCATACTGAAATGCGAGGTAAATGTGGGATCACTGTAACTAGGAACCACAGTTTCCACATATACCTTCACTTGGTTTGGATGGTCTGTATTCCGGACTGCAACTGCAGTGACAGTCACATCAAGCGTATTTTGAAGCCGGCCTATTAAACACGTAGTATCTAAACCTGCAGGCTCCATGATTTCTTCCACCAGTACAGCAAGAACTGCCTTCTCGGCTGCCATAGTTGCAATGCTTGCGTAGCACAACAGGGTGTTCAAGGGGACCACCGTTTCCGTTGAAAAAAATGTTTTGCTACGTTTGGTGGCGCTGAACTCGCCCCAGATGTTGCCAATTGTTGCTAACTTGAGACCATCCATCCATCGTTAATTGCTTATCCTGCGTGCAGGGTCGCGGGGGGGCTGGAGCCTATTCCAGCTGACATTGGGCGAAAAGCGGGGTACACCCTGGATAGGTCGCCAGTCCATCGCAGGGCCACACATAGACGGACAACCACTCACACTCACATTCACACCTAAGGACAATTTGGGAAACACCATTAACCTAGCCTGCATGTCTTTGGATGGTGGGAGGAAGCCGGAGCACCCAGAGAGAACCCACGCAGACACAGGGAGAACATGCAAACTCCACACAGAAAGGCCGGGGCAACCAGGATTTGTAAATATAAAGTAAAACAATGCCAAGATATAAAACATTTAAAGGAATCATAAAGAATATGTAAGAATATATTTGTGCAGTGATACGCCAAATACTGACAGTGGGCTGTTAGGTACGAGGGGATGTCTGAAACTGTTTGTGTCCAGGGTGTGAGGGGTCGCCTCAGAGTCCAGGAGACCTACAGGTCTTTCAGAGGTGAAGACTGATTGGTATGTTTGATTGGTTTAGATTGCTAGGAAATGTATGAAATCCATGACTGAAATAGTAATCGTGTTATTTATGGATGGAATTATAGTGGGGNATTCCCATTTTTCTGAGGACCCCCTGGAGCTACCAGGTCCATGGACCCCACTATGGGAAACACTGTGATAGATGATCTGTCTCAGAGATACGGTACCAGGCCTGTAACGGTGAGGCACGCCTCCAGTAACGTTAGCTGGGGCATCTTTCGGGTAGTCTCAGCATCCTTTGAACTTTGCCACTAGTAGATTTACAAGTTATGCTGAGATTGTTTATATTCTTCTCTGGGAAAGTATAAAAAAACAGGCAGTTATGTAATAATTTTCTTACGCTTTCCTTATAATCTTATGAACCATTAATAACTCATATAAAAATCGCTCATCACTAAAATAATACTTAATAATAATAATAATAATAATACTAAATATCGAACCAATGTAAGGTATGAAATACAATTATTAAGCACATTATAGATGAGCTTATTAATAAAGAATACAACATGTAAAACTATGTTTATAAATGACTTATTAATGTGTTTTAATGTTAAAAACAATGGTTTATAAATGAATTAAAAGATTTAAAACTTTGTTTATGAATGACTTACTAATGTTTATTATTGTATGAAAAATGCTTCATAGTGTGTAGTTATTATAGTGCTACCAAAATAATTCCTCACAACATTAAAATAAAGTATTTTAAACTCTATGCCCCACATACAGAAACACAATTGGAACACATATAGTGGAGTACTCTGAAAACAGCCTTGCAAAAGCCATGTTGGATTATTTAAGCCAAGCTAATGTACCTGCAGGTTGATTTTGGTCTCAATATTTTAAGCCTTAGTAGTTTGAAAAGCTTGAAATGATACTTTGTATGCCAGCTTCCACTACTCAAATTATAAAGACCAGTCAGCACTAAGGTTCGCTCAATGATGCTGCTCATTCAGCTTTTTAAGGTCCCTGTGCATAACTCTCTGCTGTGCTCAATAAGACACACAAATAGACCAGCTCAAGTACAAACTTGTTGCCGAATTGCTGCCTGTACCCTGAAAAATACAGCCAGTGAATATGATTCCTGCTGCCTACGAACTTTGACAAAAGCCGTTGGTGCAGTTTGGTTGATCGACCAAAAACTTTTAGTTCCTTGTTCTAGTTTGTGTAATTTGATCTAAATAATCATCTTCTGCTCATGTCACAACAACAGTCAGTAACAGATACATTTAAGCAAACAGAGAGGTTGAAAGACAGGTTGACTTTTGGGTTGGGTCTCAAATTTGGCTGTGCCAAGTGTCAGACAGACAGACCTAACCAATACCAACCAAAATCACCATCTATCCCTGCTGCTATACAGCCAAATATCAGGGCCATAAAGCATTCCAGAGGTGCACTATAACAATTACTCCACCGGGTTAGACTTTGCAGACATTCTAATGACAAGCTGTGATGTAAATGTCACCTGATTACCATCAGCGACCACAGATTAGTCCTCCCACAAACGTTTGTCAGACATATTATTGATGTAATGGGTTCAGAACACAGCATTTCACGCTGTCCCTGTGTTGATAGAGCACATTGTTTATGCTTCCCTCTAGTGTATCTATCCAAAGACAATAATCAGCCATCTTATAGGTGACATACATGTCCAACTGAAAACAGCAAGGTTAAACACTCCTGTTAGTCTAAGGGACTGCGTGCATGTGTGTAAGCATTCAGTGTTTGTCATTCTAGTGAAATAATGGTAAGTGAGGCAATTTTCCTTCTTAAGACACCATCAGGGAGAAATGGAAAAAGAGCTCAGCTCATATGAAAAGCAATGTAAGGTCTGCTTTTCAGTGCCAGAATTGGTCTCTAATCCTCTCCAAGTGCCCTGGAGCAAACAGTGAAAAGTGCTCATGTTGAATGTTTTCCTCTGTGATAAAAATAAATCTACTAGTGGTTTCTGCTGGTGCCCAGAAAACGTATTCACACACATTTCTTAACAAAAACTGAATACCAGTCTCAGATATTTTGTTTGAAATTCACTTGAAGGTTTGCTCAATTGGTATTAAATGTGTTCTCAGCTTTGGCAACATTGCCAAGATCCAGGATAAGGCATGACCCTTGGTACACACCCATTCACATAGGGAAGCTGCCAAACAGCTTTTAGAAGAAACTCCTGGTTTCAAACCTGTTCAAACTGGGCTTTTGTCACATTGATCCATGTCTGCACTATTACAGATATTACAGCCTAGTAAATACAGTCGTCATCTGCATTGCAATCTAGGAAGACCATAGATTTCTTGTGCCTGGGGGTTAGGTTTTAGTGCAGTGCCAGCTGTAACTGTGCAGTCCAATCCTTTAGAGGCAGACTCTGCCTCAGATGTTACAAGTGTAGGTCAGCCCTGATGATGCCGATGGTGTGGTGGAGTCCTGTTGTTGTTCCTTGCTCTTTGCTTCTTGGTCATGAGCCAAGGTGGATTCATATTTCAGCAATCCATCAAATGCCTGTTGCCATCAAAGACCATCCTTAGCACAATCTTCAGAGGTGACCAGATTGATGTTGA
Organism: Lepomis gibbosus; assembly: GCA_029875015.1. Taxonomy (NCBI): domain Eukaryota; kingdom Metazoa; phylum Chordata; class Actinopteri; order Centrarchiformes; family Centrarchidae; genus Lepomis; species Lepomis gibbosus. The sequence goes on from JAPMOB010241111.1 coordinate 10,349, forward strand.
AGGACTTGAGGTCTTGTTTGCAGACGTTCGGATAAGTGTGGCTGTGAGCGACCGATAGCGTCGCAGCTAGATTTTGTTTTGTTTTTCTTTTGTTGGAAGGATCCTTTATTTATAGGTTTATATAGCTCCAGAGATCTTTTATTTGGCTTGGGAAGAGGGTTTGCTTGGGTGTATCTTGGTATGTTTGAATTCCCCTCAGTGATGTTTTGTGTGTTGTTTTTTATTATTTGGGCTGCCGGTGAAAGACATTATGTGAAAGCCCTGGTGACTTCCTGTCTGGGCCGTCCTTTCTGAGGCCAGGCCTCACTCATTATCACCTGCTGCTCCCCAGCTATGTAAGCTGCGGGAGTCAGTCACTCTGGCTCTCTCTCCCTTGGCATATGGTTTGTGGTTTGGGTTAGGTTACTAATGATGTTACGGATTTACATACTTTATATCTTTATCAGTTGTGATAAAGATATTTTGTTAAATACATTTTGTTAAATAAATCTTTAGTTACAAGTTACATGGTGTCCTCCTCTCTTTGTCCTCCCTTTGAGCCATGTTGTTACAATTGTCTTTTCTTTAGGGTTTTGGTACACATTGTAAATACATAATACATTTAATACTCTTGTTGCCTTGTCAGAATATGCAATTGTCCAGAAATGGCAATTTGGGTGTGGGAGGTTTGAGTTTTATGTCGACCTGTCCAGGGTGTACCACCCCGCCTTTCGCCCAATGTCAGCTGGGATAGGCTCCAGCCCCCCCGCGACCCTGTACGCAGGATAAGCGGTTGACAA
>JAPMOB010241112.1:0-56264 GCA_029875015.1 Lepomis gibbosus
GTGTGTGTGTGTGTGTGTGTGTGTGTGTGTGTGTGTGTGTGTGTGTAACAGGGATGGGTTAGCTCTTGGGTGTTTCCTCAGGGGGGCCCATTAGATGGGTCTCATACATACACACACACACAAACACACACCCTCTCCCCATGGACCCAACTATGCCTCCAGTGGTGCCTTGTTAACATTGCCCCCAAAGTACAGATCTAAGAACAATTTACCCTCCCCAGCTTCTCCAACCTCTTAATTGTCTGTAGATAGAAGGCATAACTGATCTAGGTTCAGCTACAGAGCCCTCCAGGGACAACCCATCTTTCTTTCTCTTTTTCTCCTTTCCTTTGTCTCTTTCCACCTATCTTTCCTTCTCTCTGAGGGGTAACTGCAGGGCACCCCGGGGAACAACTCTGTCTTTCTTAATAGAATAACAAACGGAGTTTACCCATTTCAAGAGAAATAGTTCACTCCCTCCCTATCACACTGTCACTTGTTAGGCTCCCTCTGTGGTGTGAAGTACAGATAAGTTCATATATTTTTACTAGGTCAGTATATACAAAAGAAATTAAAGATGAAAGGAATGGGCTCCAGTTATTTTCCCTGGCGACTGAGTATGCAGCAGCTGTATACCTACAGTCAGTGGAATTCAGCTGGAAATGAATATTACATCTTTGATAGTTTTGTGGAATTGCCCAAAAGCTACTTTAGTTAACTTTCTAAGCTTTTATCCCCGATTAACTACTTCTTGCAAAGCAGAAAACTCCACCTTTAGAGAAGTGGTAGGTTACGATTTGTAAAAGATTGCAAGTGGAAGTGATGTACTGTACTCTGCAAAAAACAAAACACAACAGCATAAACAGGCAAATGACAAGAATGTAAATGTGAAGATTTGGGCCACAGCCAAGGCCATGTCCATCTTAACCAAAACGCAACCCAGTCCCAGTGAGTGACATGCTGTTAGGAGCTGACCCCCCCCCCCCTCCAAATCACTGGTCACTCTGTGGCTCAAGGGGACAGAGCAGGATACTCCTGGCCGTCACACCAGCCACATCAGATGATTATTTTAAAGGACAAGCTGACACTTTCACCCCCACCCCCAGCTCCTTGTCTTTATTTTTGTTGTTGTGTGTTTTCTAAAGACTGCTGCTGCATAAAATGAAAATATCGATGCTACAGTTTCAACATGGGAATTGTTGAATATATATCAGAGAATTAAAGTAAAAATGACTGGTCTGAAAGGATGATTTACTTCATGGTCACGGCACTACCTTGAAAAAGGCTTTGTAGCTGCTTACTGCCAAACTCAGTGGCAGCCAATGAGGGGTGGTGCCTAATTTCTGGTGTCTCTTCAGCTCTCTGCCTCGATACAGCTGGCGTCAGGGGAGAACTACAACCTCCACCTTCAGCTCCTGCACCCCATCGTCCCTCAACAGAGCAACTTCAAGATCCTCACCACCAAGGTATCACAGTCACTTCATGTTTAGTTAATGCAGTTTGTGTGCTGTTGAAACTTCTAAATCAACAGGAAGTCCACTTTTTAGGATGAACGTGTTGATTTTAACACTAGCAGCTATGCATTATTTACACTGGCATCCATTTTCAATTGTTTGATATGTTTTAACAGGTTTAACAGACATTTTACGGTGGCAGATTACATGAAGCAGAAACAAACTGTGTGTGTCCGACCTGCATTCTGTTAAATTGTCCATTATGCACATCAAAGCACTGTGATGTGCTTCCTCTCTGGAAAGTCATGAAATAACAAGGAATTTAAAAAATAAGTAATTTAACATATTATCCTATATGTCTTGTTTCACACACAGTAGTGTTAGATTGTGTTTTTTTTTCTCCACAGAAAGTCCAGCTGTAGTGAAAAATAAAACTGTTTACCACTTTACAAGATTTTCCGAACTGAAAAACATAAACAAACAAGGAAAGAACATTTTTAGTTCACAGAAACACTCTTTTAAGCTTTTGCCGACCTATTAGTTACTATCAACAATAAAGAGGGAGACAATTAAACATGTCAGGGAACAATTTTTATGTTGCTATAAAGAAAATATGTAGTAATGTCTCTCACTGAAGAAATGTGAGCACTTCTTTGACAATGCTTCAAATCTCTGAACTGCAATTTTGCCTGAGCGCTTCACATGACATGATTTCTGTGTGTTCAGGCTTTTACTCTCTTAATAGCTGATGTTTGATCATTTTTGTTAAAAATGATCAATAAAAAAAGAACCCATGCCGCTGCGAGTTGAAGGAGCTAACTGAAATTGTGACCTATCATTACTTGGTTTACTACTGAGATTAACATCATAATCTCTTCAATAATTTAAAGCACTATAAAGTAGGCTGTCACTACCTATAATTCCTTAATGCCGGCAAAAGCTTACTGTAGGAGAAAAAAAATCCACACTCGCTGTATATAGTGCAGCTCCTGTGGAGACGTTAGCTTAGTTCCTCTTAGCAGCCAACAAGAGATTCACGCATATGCACAAATCCTCCCTCACACACGCAGTTTAGATGGGCTGTACTCGCTGAGAGTTCCTCAGCTCTGTTTAAGGTGATTATGGGCCTAATGAGTAGGAAGGGCATTTTTTACTATAGACTAATTACTGTGTATTCTAGAGGATGTAGGCTAATGAGTGTGTGCAGATTCAGGATTTAGACCACTGTCAGCTTGTAGCCTGAGTATCAAGTGGCAGGTTTTTGTGCAAGTTGTTTTGATTATTTATTTTTTAATCATTGTGGAGGAGGAATTTGTTTTTAAGGGCATTGATCAATCCGGTCTTATCAATACGGTACGACATAAAGCTCTCCTTTCTTTCCTGCAATCCTGTGTATTCTGACAAACTATTATTCTGACTGTGGTGAAGGATCTCTCCACAGAGTTTGGAAACTGTCACACCATATTCTAAAGCATCTTTAGTAGTATTCTGTTATAAGTAACTCAACAAAAGCTCATTAGATATTAGGAATTTATTATTGGTAAAAGGATAATTGTTATGTTAACTACTTGTGTCGCTTCACACAGGTGGTCCACACATAACTAACTCCTATATTGTTAAATTATTATAAGTCTAGAAAATAATATTACATTATCATAAGTCTAGAAAATAAATGACAATTTAGTGATCTTTACTCAACAAGGTTTACTTTGATAAAATTAAACACCACATGAGGGAAAGAAAAGTTTATTACTGATAAAATTGTGATCATCTCGAATAGTTATGTAATGTAGGAGACAGTCGACCTTTATGGGAAATGAAAAAGAGATGTACTAAGATGCATAAAATGTACACAGCCACCTACATGAGTAGAGTGGAGTGAGGATGATATTAATACAGATAATGTTTCATTAGATTACTGAGGTAAACAGTCAAATACATTATATAAATGTCTTATGAAAAGACAAAACAGTGCAGTCTTTAGTCATTCTAAAGAGTCGCAAAAAGCTTTGGTGAAGCCAGATATTTGATTGCTTAATTTAAAAACAGTGAAAGTGTTTCTTTTAGCTGCTGAATGGTCCGCTGTGTGCTCCCGCGTCATGTACTGTAGGGTGAGGCGAGAGTGAACCTAAACAGTAAGGTTGCAGCCGGTTATCTTATTTTGTGAAATCAAAAAAGGGTCAAACATCTTTGTATTTCTAAGTAATATGAGTACCAAAACCCAATATTGTATCAGCACTTATATCAGAACATTGCAGAATATACCCAGGGCCAGTCCTGTTTATGTTTCTTTTAGATCTATATTTGTGTATAATCGATGAACAAGCATAAACAAAAAACAGGGACATGAAAAGATATGCTCTGGTATTAACATAAAAAACGTGCAAGCCAAGCCACATTCTTTCTGAAGGCAATTATGATATTTATTTAAATTTATTTTACAGCAAGGCCAGGGGGGAATGAAAGGTCAGTACATGATTACAGGCGCTGGAATCGCTGTATGGTGCCACGGTAGCAAAAAGATGTTTGATTAGTAGCTGTACATAACCTCACGAGTATATTGTGTGCATTTTATCCAGTGGCTTCACTGTGAAAAGTGGAGGCTGACCTGCACAGAAACTGTCCCTTCTCAAAAAAAAAAAAAACTCTCGCTCACTTTCTCACTTTTCCATGGCAACAGCAGACACTGCATACCAGAGGTGCACGTGGGTTGCAGCTTAAACAAGGGCTCAGTTTTAGAGAGACCGCAGCTGAAGATGGTCTCTGACTCTCTCTCCTCTCTCTACAGTTTTTTAAAATCCCTCTTTTTTCATCATTTACCTACTTTGTCTTTGTTTTGTCAATCTCTCTGTCAATCAGGCCGACGCACACCTTCTGTCTTTCTCTCTGTCTTGCACTCATACAAACACTCACACACACCTACCTCTAGGATAACGAGATGGAGTATGTGAGTGTACAAACCCTCCTCCTCTCCCACAAAGCCCTGACTGTTCCCTGGTCCACTGGGCTCCTCCGGTACACATGGCCCCTACATACACACACACACAAACACACCCGGGAACTCATAAGCCCTCGTTGGTAATTGCAGCATTCAAAGGTTCGAGACAGCATAAGAGCACCTAACTCTTTTAGAAATCTCCAGGTAAAATGTGTGCACACATGCACAACAGTGTGAGAGACCCAAACAAACTGAGCAGCTTTCTCAATTCTCATTTAAATATTTTGGAGCCATTTCCGAAGCCAAGGAGCCACTGGGGGAAAAAAACATTCAAATGAACAACGGCATCAGCAAATCAAGTTTCTCCAGATTGGCATGCATCCCAAATGAGCCTTTTAAAAAAAAAATGCATTGCCCTCGGAGCTGTTGATTCCCAGCTAATGTCGGTCTGTCTGTCTCTGTAATAGGCTGCCCTGCACTCTTCGCTCCACAATGTTTACGCTCCATCTCCCCGCTGTCTTTAAAGACAACTTAGCAGGGGGAGGCTAAGCCGGGCATGAGTGTGCAAGCACGTACACACACATACACACACAAATACAGAGGCTGAACAGTAATCTTTCAACACACTTGTGCCATTTACACAAAGTATTTGGTGTGTGTGTGTGTGTGTGTGTCATCTGTAGCACATTATTGTCACTGCGACCTCCTCCAGTCCTCCACCACGACAGACATTCCAACCGCAGGGGTCACCGCGACAACGGGGAGCCAATTACACACCAGTGTGTTTGATCAGAACAGACGGCTGACACATACACTCGGGCGCGTGCGCGCAAACACACTCAACGCAATTTCGCATCCACGATCGTTCATTCAGTCCCAAATTCATCTCTTTCTGGCAAATAGCTAAAGTGGCGTCTCCCCTCTTTAATTTGCATGCCTGTCAACGTCTAAGGATGTTTATATTTATTTCATTTCTAGCCGAGCTTGTTTTGAAATCCGCGGGGATCTGGAAAAAGAAGATGCTGGGTGAGGAGTCGTGGCAGGGGTGGGGGGTGGTAGTTACAAACACATGTGACAAGCGACACGGGACCCCAGTGCCCCTCTGTAAATAGCGCATGTGTGTGTGTGAGTGTTATTCTGTATTGTATTGTCCAGCCCATGGGGTGCTATGGGTGGTGGCCCTTGTATGTGACTCTGCTGTCACATCCCTTTATGAGCAATTGCGTCGCCTGTCACACACACACACACGGAGCCTGACCTGCCATGTCCCTTAACAGCCAGGAAACACAGATGTGGCAGCAGATTAATGTTGTATGGCCCAAGAGCACGCATAGAAGCGCGCACACAGAGCATGGGCTTGAGCGCCGCTGCAGAAACATTCAAGACAATTAATGACACTTGCAACACTGGCTGGCAATTTTAAGACGATAACATTTACATTTGCTTGGTGTCCAGTCTTTGGTCTTGGTGACGTTGTCTCTGCATTTGACTTTCTATGATCATTAACAAATCTATTTTCATCACAAAAGTCAGACTGGGTGTGGAGTTGCTTTCAAAACTGAAAATGTAAACTCTACTGGCCAAACAGCTCGTCTAAGATTTAATGTCTGAATATGTTACCTTGCCCACAGGAGTTAAAAAATCGAAACACATTAAAAAATTATGTAAGAAATAGGCGTGTGCGATATGTATCGTCTACAAATATATCTTAATTATTTTTTTGACAATGTGCGAGGAGACATTATCGAGTAGGCTACATCACTCACAAACACCTCGTCTGCGCAGTCACTACGTTTTGCTTGCAGTACGCGTATGCAACAGTTAAACAAGCCGAAAAATTCATGGCTGAAGTTAAAAGTGAATGAACAAACAACACCAGGAAATAAAACACTGACACCACCTGCCTCGCAATCTACGTCGGTAGATTAAAAACAACCTCACTCACATGGAGGTTTGGCTTTATAAAGACGGATGATGCTCAAAAGACATCAACCTCGGTTGCCCTTAAAGACCACTAACTAACCACCGCACAGATTCTCAAGAATATGAAATGCTTCAGGAGTCCGCTGTCCACTACAGGACTAAACCAGCCAATGTACAAACACAAAAACACACCCGGGTTCAAACACTGCTACAGTGATGATGACAGAATCAAAGCCACCAAGACAACAACTACGACAGAACTCACATATAGTGACAGATGAAATGTTTACTGATTTAATGATATCCAATTGTTAGCCATTCCTGTTTGACTCCCAGACTTTAGTCGGGACATACAGGGGAGAATTTGTCTTTCTCCCGGGTCACAGTTGATGCTAACTTCGGGGCTAAGCCCTTTCAATCTTTCTTCAACAGTTTCCAAGCAGCACACTGGAGCTCTGCTTTAGTGTTGAGAAGCTGCAAGTCTTTATTCACCGGCCACTGTAACTTAGACTGTACATTACTGCTAAACTAAGGACGTATTGCTGACCCATTGCTCTATCACATACACGGTACGCTCACGCTTTTGAAGGATGCCAAATGTTGTCTAATTATCGTTATTGACAAAATCCTAGAAAATATGTAGATATCATTTTTTGTCAGTATCGGACACCCCTAATAAGAAATTCAATTTAACTTAATCAGAATAACAATCAAACCATATTAGCCTGAATGTCAATTAGCAATGTTTATCAGCCGTCAGAGCAGGTCTGTCAGATCAACATTTTTATTTGTGAGACCCCCAACAGAGCCCAAACAAACAAAATCTGTTCCCAGATTTCAGGTGCATCTGTCAAAAAACAGAAATTATTATATATTCAAAGAGAAGCTGTCTTAAAAATGGATTAAAATCAGCTTTTCAAACACTCACAGTCACAACTGATGAACAGGGTTTAATAAATCAACATAGATGTAAACTGGATAATTTACTAACAGGTTTATGTTTGAGCCATAAGTGTTTATTATTTCAGTGTACTCTAGATTTTAAACAGAGTAAAAACTGCTGCATTGGCCTCTGTGGTTTGAAAATGATTACACGCAACATCAGAGCTGCACTTGTTCAGGTGTGATGCATTGTATTTGCGACCACACCTGTGGTCATGTAGCATGGTACTATAGCGCCAAGGTACTAAGGCTGCAGCTAACCATTTTTTCATTCACGATTAATCTGCAGATTATTTTCATGATGAATGTATTTATTTATTAAATGCTAGAAAACACATCATTTAAAAATGCCCATTATAATATCTGGAAGCTTCTAATATCTTTATTTTGTACAGCCAGCTGTCTAAAACGTTACATACATTTAGCATGCTAAAGAAGCTGAAACCAGAGAATGTTTTTTGCTTAGAAATAATAAAGATATATTGAAAATAGTTCAAAACAGTTGCCAATTACTTTTATTTTGATCGAGTAATTGATTTAATGAACTGTGAGTGTGAATGGTGGACTGCTGTTTTCGTGGAATTACACCAGACAGAGCCCCCAAGTCCTGATGTCTGAAAGCTGTGGAGGAAGGAGTGTCTGAATTTAAATCGACACGGAATTAGACTGTGTGCACAAACCTGCAAAAAAGTTATTTTTTGAAGGATAACTGTGAATTATTTGGCCAGTAACCTGTATTCTCAGCAGAGATCTTCTTTTTTTAGTCTCTCAGCCCCTTCGCAGGTGAGCCAAAAAGTTAATTTCGGACACTGCACAGATGCCTCGCTGTGCACAAGGCCCTTTTGTGGGGCAGAAAGCGCTGACACGCACCAAAGTGATCTATCAGTGTACCGCCACTCGCACTAGCTCATCGCCTCAGTGGAGAAGGTAGCAGCGATCATACTGTCTTATTTCCCTCAATCTGCTCCCCTCACTCACTCTCTGCCTCCTCGTCTCTAACCTTCGTCTACTTCTTGGTTCCCTCTTCTCCTCTGGCACCCTTATAAATGAATCATCACATCGCCCAGCAGAGCAGAAATGTTCCTTAATTGCACCGACACAACCAGCCCTGTCTTTCACATGCACACATATCAAACACACACACAGTTAATAGGCGGTAGGGGGTGGGTGGGGCGTGGATAGCGCGGCAGCTCGCGTGTCTCGCTGGTATGTGCCCTGTCAATGCAGCTCAGCGTTAAAAAGCGCGTGTCCACGTCCTCCCTCTCTCTCTCTCTCTCTCCTCATTGTTTTCCTCCTCTCCCATGTTCTCCTGGTGTAATGATTTGGATCAGATGCTGCTGTGTGGAATTAGGATCCCATCCTCCCCCTCTCCCTCCCGCTCGCTCCTTGTCTCACACTGGCCCTCTGGCTGACAGGCATCTCGTTAGTGCAGTATGTCTGTCAGTGAGGTTTGAGATTGAGCTGTGCCCCCGCATATCCCTGATGTCTCTCTCTCTCTCACTCTCTCTCTCACACACATATAGACAGTCTCTGGCCTCAATAATGATCTGATGTCCTGTACTTTTTAGATGTCACTCTAATGGAAGTGTTATTTTTGTCCTGCGCACCAAAGAAGAGCATTTTGTTAAACATTGTTATCCCCCCTCTCCCCTAACGCTCTTCTCTTCTGTCAGGTGGAGTTCAAGATGAAGAAGACCGATGCCATCAGATGGGAGAAGCTGGAGGGAGAAGGACAGGAGTCCAACATCAAACACTTCAATCCGAGTCAGTCTACAGCTTCTGCATTTTCGCTCTTTTCCCTCCTTGTCCCCCCCCTCAACCATCCTCCTGTCTCTGCTCTCATATCACCCCTTCTTCCTCACCCTCCTCTTATTTCTCTCTCTCTGCAAAGATCAATATAAGCTCCTATGTTTGTCTGTTCTGCACTAAAATGAGAGTGGGCAGTCAAGCCCTGCTAGAGCCTTTCATTAGTCTGACGGCGAAAGTAGGCAGGGAGAGAGGGAAAGGTATGACAGCAAAATGTGACTCAGTATTTTAGCCCACACATTCCTATTACTGACAGGATTAATTACTTATGTAAGTGTGTGTGAGTGGAAGGGGGAGTAAAAGTTAAGTGGGCAGCCAAACTACCCTTTTCATGCAACCAGCTCAGCCTCCAGGACGCCCTGTTTGTTAAGAGCCTGCTTATATCTTCGACTACTGTTACATTTAAACACGGTAGATGACATCTGATTTTATGGGATCACATTGCCGTATGTCCACACTTGGCCTGAATATGTCCACACTTGGCCTGAATATGTCTACTGTGCGTCTGGTGCTGTATTTATGTAAATCTGCCTCTGGATTACATTTCCCGCTCTCCGTCTCCATCTCTTGTTGGGATTATTGTGGGCGTATTTCATCCTGAAAATATAGAAATCAAATCACAATGCGATCCTTCAGCAACTGAGACGGATGATTCAGTAGCACAGTGAGCAGAATTATTTTAGTGTAATACATATTGGTTAAATGATTAGATGATAAAGTCAAGGTATTAAAGTGCATTTAATTCAACTGTCAAAAACATTTATGAACGCTATTTGTTTCAGTTTTTTCTCATTTCTCTGACTTTGCTATATGAACTGTAGTTTTTTTAACACAGTTTCCCTTCTCCATCAGGTCAGTACCCATCATCGTCCCACTATTCCTGCAAGTGGGACAAGATGGTGGTGGATATCAACGAGGAGGAGAAAAGTGAGAAGCTGGAGGGAGACGCAGCGCTCAACAAGCTCTTCCAGCAGATCTACTGCGATGGCTCAGATGAGGTCAAGCGAGCTATGAACAAGTCCTTTGTAAGTATTTCCTTAAGTTACTTTAGTCTTTAATGCTGGTAATCACTTAAACCGTAGTGCCCTACTAGTCAGCTATTTTTTGCACAAAGATCCCTGGTCTTATTCAGGTTCTCTCTGGATACTCTGACTTGGGGTCATGCTAACTTTGCACTCTCCACCTCTGTTAGAGATTCAGGAAGCTCAAAACACAGAAATGAAAGAAATAGCAGTTTTTTTTCTTACTGCACAGGGATCTTTCTTGGCAACCAGCCTGCTAAGCAAGCTTGCTGTTTGGGTAGCCAACTAGCAAACTACCTGTTCACCTGCACTAGTAACAAACATTTAATACTTTTTTTTTCTCACACAGCATGATTCTTGTTTACATAGTTTTTACATATAGTTTAACAGATACTACAAGACATGGGGCCTTAAGTGCAATTTATACTTCTGCGTCAAATTGATGGTATAGTCTCTTCGAAGCCCTAGACCCTATGCCGTCACCTGCGCTGTAGCCTAACATGTACCGCCTGAAAAAAATGTAACTACACATTGAGGCGACACGGACAGTAAGAACTGTGATTGGTCGCCTGGGTAGCCTCGCAATGCCTCCGAGCCGACAGGAAGTTCTGATCAGCTGTGTAACAACAAACGCACCAATATGCAGGCACAGTTACAACCTCTGACTAACTTTTGCAGTGTTTTGTCCAATAACATTGTTATATATTGACCTGACTTAAACAAATAAGTCAGGTCAATATATAAATAAATAATAAATAAATACACAAATATTGAAGAGTGACAGACAGCTTTCTGTTTTGTTTGTAACATTTGGCTAATTGCGAAGTTATTGTTTGCTGTGTTTGTATAAAACATCCAGGATGAGAGACTGTATTTTTATATAAAGAATTGTATTTTTACTCGCAAAGGTTTTATTTCACGTACTTACAGTAACAAATGTAGCTCTCGACAACTTGAGTAGTTTGGAGCTAATTTAACTTCACCGTCTCCACCGCGACTGAGCAGTGTCTCGCTCTGCTGGGCGCTGTGTGTGTGTATGAATTAGCCGGCAGAGAGCAGCAGAGGCTGCAGTCTGATGATAAACAGTCCCAGCCCCGTTTAATATCGCGTTTCAGTGCCATTAATAAATAAACATTAGTTTTTTTTAATCCATTGCATTTCAAAGTTAAACCAGAATTGACGCTTGAGTCATAACGTTACATTATATTATACTATTCATATAGATTTATTTTCCTTAGCTTCTGACCTACCAATGGAGACCAGAATTATGCATCTGGAAATAAATGTTTGTGTTTAACAGGTTAGAATGAGGTGTGGTCCGGCGCATTGCTATCTTGAGGCAGCAGAAAACGATTGTGCCATTGACAAACAAAAACCTGAAAGTCAGTGACACAGTATTTTCCTGCTATTCAAAGAGTACATTATTCTAAAAGTGAGATGTTCATTAAGAGAGATGCTGTGCGCATTTACACACAAGGCAGAGCACCATAACATTACTGCTTATTTAAATCTTCTACTCCGACAGGATCGGTCAGGATGCACTGGCAGCAGCCTCTCTTATCATTAATGTAAAGCGTTAAATAAAACACTCATACATCAGTACAACACACAATAAAGAAATCACCTGGAAGATAAAGATGTGACTCACGACCAGTTCGTCATAGTTTATAATAATACAGCGCAGTGAGGATACAAATGTTTCATAGAGGAGATGAGCGTCTGCAGTGTAGTTCATACACTTCACTGATAAACCACAGAACTGAAGAGTAACTTTAGGCTTCATGATCAAAGAAAGTCTTTTTATCACGTCAACATTGTTATCCATATTCAGACACCATCTATCACTCGTCTACATGAGCTCGCTCTCTCTCTGCTGCGAGAAACTTCTTTATTTATTTATATATTCTGTTGTTTATAATGCATTATTATTCTGCCAATCTAATAGCAATGCACCAAGGTACAAGCACACCTGGCATTTAAAGGGAGTGGGCAATTTATTGCATGTTATACATAAAACACACATATGATTAATTAAGACACTATGTACAACCCTTTTGAACCAAGCGCCTGGAACACCGACCGTTTGTTCTGCCTTTAAACTAGCAAAAGTGGTCTTAGTTTCTTTGAATTTCCTTTAGAAAATATTGTAAACTAGGGACGCACCGAATGTTCGGCCGTGGAAATGAATCGTCCAAAAATAGCAAAAAGAAAAGCAATTTCGGTGTTCAGCCTAAGAAGTCAAAAGGTTGATTAGATTTTACACTTACGTTGACATGTCGGCAGTGTGGAAGAATTTTAGAGTGTCTGAGAACAATGCAAAAATTTGCAGACACTGTTCTGCTGAATTGGCTCCTAGCACATCTGCTCCATCTGTGGCTGACTTCTCAGAAAAGGCAACAAACGGTCTTTGAGTGTTTCTGTCACTCGTTTGTGAGAAGGTGATTAAGTTAGACTCACCTAAATTTGGAATGCACACATATTCAAGCATTTATGGTAACTGAAACGGACCAGAGCGAGCTGACAGGCAGGTTAGCAACTTTATCCTGTCAGTTTCTCTCTTTACAAAGATATGAGAGTCCTACCTGATGAGAGGCCTTGAAGTCTACATGTTATGTGATACAAAAACCACATACAACATTTATCATATTGGGTCGGACTTGATGAATTTAGCGTGAGGATACACATGTGACAATGTCCGATTTTCAAAATAAGGTTTCTATACAGTATGGAAATAAGATTAATTGGATTATATTCACATAAAGTATAAACATGTACATTAAAAGTAAATGAAAACATGTAATTTACTTTACGGGATCCTCTTGGGCCTCAGACCCACCCACCATAGTCTCTCCAAATCCTGTGAGAAACACATTCTGAGTATTTATTTTATGCAATGGTTAAAAAAAGGCAAAAATGTGAATGTACTTGTTTGGTGTTCAATAATCGACAAATTTTTTCATTGTGTTCGGTTTCAGCTTAGGCCAAGAATTTTCATTTCGGTGCATCCCTATTGTAAACAATCCTTCTCCATCGTGCCTACACCCTGTATTGACCACACATGTATCCAGTCGTCCCAACATTTATGTTAATTGTCAAAAATGTCCTTTTAATTAAAGCACAAAAAACAGTATACCTCCATTAGTTGTTATTGATAAACACATATTTATGAGGAATACAACACATGTAGTAGGGACTGATGAAGCAGCAAGAGATTGTCTGGTTATTGAGCTTCAGTAAGATCTCATTTATGTGCATATAAGGATGTGTGTAAGGGTCTTTGATTGATGCTAATTGATGATTGGCATTCTGTGTTATTGATCTAATGGTGCCGGAGTACAACAGTACACTTGAAAAAAAGATTTGCTGTCATTTCCAACGCACAGCGTAAAGCTGATAGAGGTGTAACATCCACGTGGCGTAGTAATTTCTGCATTTTAAAGAGCGAACCTTTAGAAGAACAAAGCTCTACTTATATGGAAATAAGCATTTTTAATGATTTCATTAAATAACAAGAAAATTCAAAATTAGTTACTGGTCAAACAATCAATACCTATGCAGACAGTGATGCTGCAGTGGACCTAAGCACTTATAAGCAGAGAAGGTGTTTCATAACTACAGCACTAATGAAATGATGGATCATTCCACTGAAGTGATTTCTCTCCGTCTCTCCTCCCTGTGCAGATGGAGTCAGGTGGTACAGTCCTGAGCACCAACTGGAAAGATGTGGGCAAGAGAAAAGTAGAAATAAGCCCACCGGACGACACAGAGTTCAAGAAGTTCTGAGCACCCCCCCCTCTTGCTCGCTCTTTCTCCTTTCTCTCCTTCTCAGTTTGACATCATCTTTCTTCACATTTGTCCATCTGAATTCCAGCAGGAGTCCTCGTTGCCCTGCAGACTTCGTGGCCATCTACTTCCTCCTCTTCCCAACCTCTCAGTTGTGCCGTTGCTCTGCTGTTTTCACTAAGTGCAGGGAGCCTCGGTGGTCCCACTTTCACTGGACCAAATCACTCACGGCCTACTCTCTGCAATAACTTACTACCAGACAGGGTCAGTTCATTTGAATAATCTGATTTAGTTACAGTACCAGATTTGTAATGGCCCATGGACTCAAAAGGGTACTACGGTCTGGATTAAAATGTGACGCACCTGAAATGCTTCAATTCAACTTTCAGATCTGGTTTTAGAGCATCCATCTTCTTTTCTCTCCTCTGCCTCTCCTGGTTTTTCTCAAAACGCCCACAGCCTTTCTATTTGGGAGCCTTTTATGACAACCTATTTTCAGCAGTTGTATAAAAATGTTACACAAAAAGTAAGAATAAGAACCAATTGAGATGTTTAAATTACAACTATGATTGCTTTTCTTTTCTGTACACTCAGTAAAAAGTCAACAGCGAAACAGACTTCTGGAATGTGTGTGACATGTCAGCCAGTGGCTTAGCACCGTCCGGTCCCTCAGTGTGATTCAAGCTTCAGTGTAAATAAAAAGATTTGTTGTTTGGCTCACAAACTTTGTTTCGTGTGTTACGGTTTGTTGTCTCTGGAAGCTGTGTTGGACAGGTTTGCAATTCTCAGAAGGGATCCATCAGATGTGAAAAACGGCAATATATATCACATGGAGGCCATGCTCTGTGATTGTGTGCTGGGAGGAATGAAATGTGGCATCACTGATAGGAGTGCAGGCAGCTCAGATATGGCTGACAGCCTGAGGATACAGTTTACATATCGCGGTTCGATTGGTATCAAGATGGAGAGCCCAGAGACTCTTGGCCAGCAGGCGAGGATGCAGCCCTGAGGTGTAGTGGTGATTTACAGTCGCAGATGTGGGAGAGCAGACGCCTCCCCTGTTCCCCAACCACATATATGTGGCAGCTGTAGCTGTGAGGAGGCGTCCTGCCGCTGCAAGAGAGCATTAATATGGATCAGCCTCCTAACCGCATCATCAAGCCTCTCGCACTGAGTTAAGTGTTAAATTCATCACACATCGTTTCATCTCTTGTGACGATCAAACGCCCGTTTGTGGCTCTGGATGAAACTCTTAGCTTCACAACACACACAAACACACACTCCTCCACTATCCCTGACACACACAAACACACCGCCCCCATCCTTACCCCCTACCCCTGCCTGAGGCGGCTCTGTGACATCAAAAAGAGCTAAGCGCTTTGCATCGTGGGTAAGATCTGGGAGCGTGACGGCTACAGAGTCTTTAGTCTCATTAAAGAGTTCTAGAGCTGCAACTCCCAACATTAAAGAACTCTGGAAACTTCATTCTGCTCATCCCTTTGGAGCAGCTACTAGATGTGACACATCTCAGAGCTGAAAAGTGTCTTTTGAGTGTGCAATAGAGAAAGAAGAAGGAGGGGGGTTCCCAAATAAACCCAGTGTTTACAAATTGGATATAAAGTCATTGGGTCATTAACAAAAAAAGAGAGGTGACACCTTAAAAGTTTACTTAAAAAAGTTTATTCAGTGATATTGCACTTTGAGATAGCTTCTTCACTGCAGATGAAAATACATTTAGATGAAAGTTTCTGAGAGAACAGTACATTGTTTTAATGAGAGCTACTCCTGAAGATGAAATAGGGAAAGGAAAATTAAAATCACAGGAGTCAAAAATATTTCTCACTAAAGTGATGCCAAGTTAAACAATGGATGCTGTTTTAGCCAGCTGACTGCTATTAACATATTTTGCATCCTATACATTTATTTACATCAGCAAAAAGCGAAGAAGGAAAGCAAAGGAATGATTATGAGCTCTATAAATACAAGCTTACTTTTCCTATAAATAAACAGGTGACGTTATATGTGTTTGACATGAATCCCGGTGTCAATAGATGTTGATGGTTTTATTTGAAACCGGGTTTGTTTGATGTTTCATATCATAACCTCTGTTCTCTTGAGAAGATGCCGTGCTGTAGGATCTAAATCTAAAACAGGTATGTTTTTTTTAATAAGACAAGCTGTGCAGTGAGCAGCCACTGCATACCTTTACATGTGAAATCATGTCTGTCCTAGATTTTGTGCGATGCATTTATAATGTGTGGACACGGTTTTCTGATGCTCTTCATTCCCTGCGAATCTGCTCAGACCAACAGGTAACTACAGGAGATGACGATAAGCAGCCCCCATCTCACTTTCCTGAACGTTTCCCCGCCCCTCCCTAGTTTCTTTCCTCTTGCACCCATCTCCCAGGTGGACGGGGGTGTCTACACAAGACCCAGAATGCGTGCCACCCACCAATTGCAGGGCATGATAATTCTACAGACCACCCTACAGCCTCTGTAGTGGTACGGCCAAGGTTCATAACCTCCTAGCGGCTCGCAGATCCTCTGGCAATGGGGGTGGCCACGACGGCACTCAGTGCAGCACACGCCCTGGTGGTCCAGCATGGGGTTGATGTTCATGGTGCCCTCCTCGCCCTCAAGACCTCTCTGAGGGGAGACAAAGCAGACAGTGGTCAGAGTGTAGGCCTACACAGTGTTAGTGTGGCGTTATGGGTCTTTAGTGGCGGAGAGCCCTCATTTCAAACCAATTAAAAATGGATTTCCGACAAGCTGGATGGGGAGGAGGGGATGTTGTCAGATGTGGGTTTTTGTTGTCAAATATTTTCTTTTTCAGCGCCGTGCTTGCTGTTTAGCCCCCTCTGTGCTTGTCAGGAGTGTGTAGCGGGGGTTGGGGGATGCTCAGAGTGAGAAGGGAGAGGGATTTGGAAAAATGGGGCCCAACATAAGGGGTGAGGATGGAGGGCATTGGGGTGTGTATGTATGGCAGTCTGTGTGTGCTCAGCAGGGGAAGGGAGGGGGCTGTTGTGGAATTATTCATACAGCCTCAAATGCTGAAAGGAAAGCTTTGGACAGGCTCAGACAGCCTCGCATAGAAAAACGCATGCACAGAAAACGCCCACGCATACACTCAGATTTGCAGTGACAATTCAGGTCCCTCCGCCGTGACCCCGGCATCTGCTGCCGCTCGGTAAGCTGTGAGAAACTCTCCTCAGCAGAAGCCCTCTCAGGTAGCCCTCAGATGCGAACGGACAGTTGCAGACGCTTGGGCAGGACATAAACACAACAGAAGAAGAAGAACGTGTGAGTTTGTTTGCGTGACTCACCATATAGGGGTTCTCCGGATTGAACTCTGCCTCTACGTCCTCCTCCTCCCCCTCCCTGGTCCTGGCTGCCTGGCGGCGCGGCGCGGCCCTCCTCTTCCTCTGTCCGCCTGCACACATCACAGTCTCAGTATCTGACAGCAGACCAAATTTAGGAGCCGAGTGGCACTAATGTGGCTCGGCTCCTGATTGCACAGACGTTTCTCTGGCAGTATTTTGAAGTCCTCAGATAAAGTAGAATAAAAATTGTGTTTTGAGAACTTTTGACCTCCCAGCTTGCTAAAAATTGTACACTCGGGAGCTCGGAAACTTCAAAAGGACTCCTGCTTTTCTTTTAAGCCTGTTTTTCTTTCTGTGGCTTAAACTGCAATGTTAAATGGAAATTATTGAGACCGTTTGACCCATATACTCTTTGTTTTGTGAAAAGAAATCGCATAGCCTCAAAAATTGAGGGTTTTACTTGGGATCCACATTTTCAAATCTTTACCAATTGCTGTCTGATTACTTACTGGTTGAGTAGGTGGGACGGAGCCAGAAGATTGGCAGGTCACCGCACAGATCCTTGATCTTGTTGCTGAGGAAGGCGGAGTCCGAGAGGGGAGTGTCAGCCGCTACCCAGATCAGATCATCCTCAAATTTGGCCGGCATCACCTCGTCCTCCTTGAAGAAGGTGAGTAGACGTGAGCTGATACCCAGTGCAAAATCAAACACACCTCGCAACAAAACATCTGAAGACTTCCTTGGCTGCCGAAGGCATGATATCACACTTGTTTATGTATCTTGTTACTAGCCTTCCCCTTTAAATAGCCCACAGTCTTTGCATCCTGTCCGAATCTAATCTGCATTAATGTTGTGCTGTTAATGCTCCTTATAACAACATAAAATCAAGTAGTAAAAAGGAAGCCCTTGAGGCTTTACAGATTCCCTTTGCGCAAACATTTAGCTGTATACACAATGTCAGGACTCATCAAGATCTGAAGGGAAGGAGAGATTGGATGGCCTAAATTTGCAGGTTTCTGCAGATAGACTAATGAGGTTTTCAGAGGAGAGACTGTGTAAACATGCATACTCTGTATCCACAGCCTGCCGGTAAAAGACGAATTCTGTGGGGATGATTTTGCCCAGAGGCATTTGTTCCTGGGGGCTGCACTGCACTAGTCACAGCCATGTTTAGGGAATGTTATCCTCCAACCTTCCAGAAATGCCGTTTTCTTTTTTTTTCTCCAGCTCAAATGATTTGCTGGAGGGACAAATAAAAGCAGGGGTCCTTCTCAACTGCTCGACTGATAAGACTTTATCTGACCCACTCTCTCTGGATGGCAACACATATGTGTGTGTGTGTATGTGTGTGTGCGCGCGTGTGCTTATCTAACCCATATTTGGCATCACTCTAAATTATAGCAAATGACCAGCCTCCAGCAACCATTATAACAACATCTCCCTTCCCCACACAAATCCACTCACACTCACGCACACAAACATGAACCAAATGATCATTTATGAGGCAAATAGAGGCAGTAACACAAACACACACAAAAGCACAAACGTGAAATAAATGATCTTTTATGAGGCAGAGAAAGGCAATAAGAGCAGCCCCGTGTGATAATTACTTGTGCAATTGCGTGTGTCTGCACGCGCGTGTATTTATGTGCGTGCATGTTCACGAGGGCAAGTCTTGTGATGTGGATTTATCTGGATGTGAGGCTTATGCAGAGCAAAATTATCTTAATTATCAGCAGTCACAGGCGCTGGTGTGTTGTGATCACAGTCCACACATGCACATATGGTATTTTCGGTGTAGTCGTCTGTTGGGTTTTTTCAATTTTTATTTCATTTAATAAAGTCCACCAAGCTGTTAAGTGATGGGAACCCACACATGGAAAATACCCATGTGTGTGTTTCTGGTAGATCATTAACTCGGGTGATTCATACTAATACCTCAGCATAAACTAACTGTATATCCAAAGTGAGAGCTTGTAGTGTACCTCTAAAGCTTAGCAAAAAATAACCAATGCAGTAATACAACTTTTAGTATTAGTAATAAATACTTAGGGTTTATACTTTGTAACTACAGGCTTTATAAATAGGCTAATTAAAATGTTATTATTGCCTTATAGTAATCAGTAATCAGCTGTTTTTAAGAGCAATGTTTTGGGTTGCCAGGTTTGACATATCCCTTGCTGTATATCCTCCTATGGCATAACTTGAATTGTTTAGCTGTCTTGTTATTGTCTTTCTATTATAACTATTATTATTACTGAAAAACCTTTGGCCCTTTATTAATGACCTAGTAACATTTATATCTTTAGATTTGATGGTTTGATTAGAAAGTGGGGAAGTCGTTCATAAAGGGGGATAAGTCATTGCTTCTGCAGGTATTAAAAGTTATTAATTCATTAATATAAAGTTTCTCCAGCTGTGAAATCTGCAACTGTAAATGTTACAAGTTGTATTACATTGTTGTAGAGATTCTCTGCAGCACTTTTTGAGAAGGTTAGTGGGGAAACTGTTCAAACGCGTTTCTGATTAATCAGCTAAACAACTGTACTTGGCCAAGGCCGTGCACTGACCCAAATCCTGACAGCACACTGCTAATGTGCTCACAGTGACGATGCTAACATGCTGATGTTAACAGGTTTAATGTTCTATCTTCATCAACTTAGTTTAGGGTGTTACTAATTAGCCCTAAACGCGAAGTTCAACTGAATATTTTGCAGATATTTGGTCACAAACTAAAGTATCGGACAAGCAGAAATTTAGACATGATGACGGTGCTACAGGAAAAATGGAGGAATCACTAAAGTGAACACAGTTCATTCTGTGGGTGACATGAATGTATGTAGGCCTACTGTATTTTTTGCCAATGCATCTAGCAGATGAGATATTTCACTGAAGAAGTGAAAATGTTTGACCTGCTGGTGGTGCTAGAGAAAAGGTGTGGGGATCACCAAAGTCAATAGGATTCATTCTCTGGGGAGCATGAACGTCTCAAGACAACATGATATCATCGATCATAGAAATAGCACCTCACTTTTAAGGACATTTCGGCGTGCCATGTCAACGCATTTTAAGCTTTTCGCGTGTCATTTCACGCTGTTCAGGGGGTAGCTACGTAGCTCGCTAGTTACTCAAACTTTATCGTAACTTACGTAGCAATCGTAATGTAGCTAAGGTTAGCAACAATGTAGCATGGTAACCTACGTAACTTAAATAAAAACCAAAAATGAATGTTATGTAAGTGCTCTCCTGGGACACGGACCATCTAACTATCCACCCTTCTACCCGTCCACCACCATCGAGTCGGACTTTCACGGCTATTTATTTCCCACACATGCTGATTTTACCTGTGACAGTAGGCGTATTAACAAAACGCCGTTTCTACACAATGCAGTCTAAATTGCGTGAAATGACAAGCGAAAACCAAAAAATGTGTTGGAATAAAATGCCAAATGACATACAAAATCTGCTGTTCTGCCTTTTGATGATACCAGGCTGCGGAAAATGCATGGAAATACATCCAATGACATCAAAGTGGTGGACCAACAGTCAGACATAAAGCCACACTGTCAGCATAGCTAAAAAGACAAATTGATCAGGCACAGATTCTGCTTTTGTTTCCACTGTTCTAGCACTGTGGGAACGAGTTTCTGGAACTCAAGCTCAGCAATGCTCAGGAGGCGATACTAAACACAAGTTCCAGGTACTTTAGCAGGCATTGCTGGTGACCATTTTACTACTAATCAGGACCACCAATTCAACACACACAGACGTCCAAACCCCCTTCAGTGTTTTGGGAGAGGAGACTGTTCAGAGGGAGCTCAGTGGTTAGAAATTAAGAGGATTACCATACAATTTCTTAGCATTTGCCCAGCTAAGAAATAGTCCAGCACATAACCCCCTGTAAACCCACAAATTGTAATTTTTACACTTTTTTGTATAAAACATACAAGATATGATGTGTTAATTAGTGAGCTTCAGAGGTGCAGGTAGGTGGATTTTTATTTGCCTTTTGACTGAGAAACATTAGTGGTATCCCACCATTTCCTCTTGTCTTTATGCAAAGGTAAGCTGACCTGCTGCTGGCTGTAGGTATATATTTATCATAGACATGAGAGTGGTGTCACTCGTCTTCTCATATAACTTGCTTTCACAGGGCATCAGACAGACAGGACCAACCCACCAGGTCGAATGTCATCGAGTCCTTGTTGAGAGCCTCCACATCAGGCAGGCGAGCCTTCACTTGGGTCTTGATGTAGCATTTCTCTCCCCCTGAGAACCGGATCCCTGTGATCCCCTGGTGAGGTCAGGAAGGAAAAGGGGTCACAAACAAAAGGCTGGAAGTTAGAACTCATAAATACTCCAGTTGCTGTGTTGTCCTCCTCTGTAGTTGTCTTGGACTATAGAGCTGTACATCAAATGTAATCACAGCTGAGGCGAAGCAGCTTTTTTCCACTATGTTCTATAAAAAAAGTTACACTCACAGGGACACTATGATTAAAGGTCAAAATTTTAATAGTTAAAAGGTCAAAACTGCTGCTTCACTCCTCTGATTGGCCTGATTGGGTTGCTTTAATTAAAGGTCAAAAACCACCAGTCCGCATTTAATGAAAATTGCAGAGACGATGCATCTTGACACTGATTGGCCCAAAGGAAGATAACATGGCTACTTGTTCTTAATTTCTCTGCTGCTGCAATGAGCCAATCTTCTCACAAGGGTCTTTAACAAATCTGACCGCCTGTCGTTCAGCGAGTGCTGATCACTGTGTTGTTGGGTCTGGTTTTCTGCTTTTACCTGAAACCTCCTGATATTTTAAATTATTTTTAGATCCAACTCACAATCTCAAAGTCATGGACCTCCACGGCCTCGTCCGCCCCGCTGCCAGTGCTGAATCTCTCCATGTTGTTGGCTGTATCGATCTCCATTGTACCCTCCTCCACTTTGCCATTGATGCTCATGCTGTAGTGGACATTGTAGACCTGCACACACACACACACACACAAACACATACACACATACACACAAGGCTTCAGACAGGCATGCAAGGTATGAGAGTCCTGAGAGTCACCCCACCCCCGGTGCTACTTTTCTTCACCCTCCTCCAATCTTACCCTATGATTTTTCCCTCACACGACTTCTCTTTTGAAGATTTCTCTTTCAGACACATGCTCATTCAGACTTGGTCAGAAAAACACAATCCGCACATCTCTGGGTGATGATGATCCTTCTACAGAGCCATTTCATCACAGCTTAATAGCATTTTTTAACTTCATATTCGGGAAAGAAAAACACTCGAAAAGCTACATGCTCCCTCTCCTCTCTTCCACCGCTTGCCCCTGGAGCATCAGCCGGACCAAAGAGGCCCCTCATCCACACCCCTCTCCACCATGCAGGATCCTCCAACACACACCACACACACACACGCACACACACAACGCCTCTATTCACCAAGCAGACCGCACCATGGAGCTGCAGTGTTTAATTTACATTTTACTGTTTGCCTACACTGCAAAAAGAAAAAAATCCATGTGGGAAAAACTACTTTACTCCAGTATTGAGTCTCCTTTCAATTCAAACAAGTTAAAAATGCTCCACTGACAAATTCATTTCACTTCACTTCACAAGAATTTCTTAGTCATATTATTTTTATAGGGTGTGAGTATGAGATCAGTTTTCTTCTATGGCAGTGCCACTTATTTTAGTAAAGTTTTTCAAGTACAGTGAAACTGCACTGGACAAATAGGAATTATCTAGCAGATCGGATGGAGTTTGATTTGAATTTTGATGAAAAGTCATAAGGCACTCCGAAAATGATTGGGGTGGTTAGAGGAGGCTGGTCCTTGTGTTTCACTTTGCAAACTAGAAAAGCCTTCCCCATGGTAATGCTTTCTTTAAACTCCCACTGACAAAATAACATAACTGTTTTGAATTGGTACAACTTGTTTAATTGTGTGCCTCAATTAGCCTAAACCTTAATTTCTTAATATAACTTCTAATGTGCACCACCAGTGCACACACTGATAAAACCCTGAAAGTATTTTTGCTGTAACTGCAGCTGTTAACAGCATTAGGCTACATAGCGAGGCTGAAACTAAGTAGCCTATAAATTTAGAATGAATACTTTGGTGCCCCTCCCCCCAATGACTGTCCAACTGTCCCTTAGAGTATTTTGTTTGTAGCTAGTCTAAGTAAGAGAAACGATAAATATTAGTCTTACGTGTTTCTCATTGTTGTTCCAGAAGTAGAAAGCTCCCACTGCCCCCAGTAGCAGTAGGAGGGCCCCGGCGATGAGCACCGCGATCCCGGCCTTCAGGAGGCGGCCGGTGGCGCTGGGCTTCACAGCCACGGCGGAGTAAGCCTGTGATAAAGCAAACAAACCAAAACAATGACAGCATGTCCACATACACAGTATCACCCTGGTAAATTAAAAAGGTAGTCTACATGCTTAAAACGGGTTCTGAGAACCCAATAGGTTGACTTTGCTGAAATAGATTGCTGGCAAAGATAACTCCCGTCACTGCGCTGACAGCTACAGGGTAGGTTTATGGTCCAGCATTATGAAAGGTCAATTACCGAATAAAGGTTGGCCAGACTAAAGACTGGCCCCACAGATGTACCGACAATAATCTATATTATAATCCTCCATATCCCTGTATAATCCGACCACATTGAGGGCCACTGGTGTGTTTGTAAACTCACCGGAGGCATAAACTGCTGCAGGTCCTCTGGTCCCGCCGAGGCGATCGGTACTTTCTCTGAGTTCCCGGCCATGACTGGAGCCATACACCTGAGAAAACCCCAGTCCACCAAATCCTCTCTCTCTCTCTCTCTCTCTCTCTCTCTGTCTCTCTCTCTCTCACTCTCTCAGAAAGGGGAGGATGGGCACCTCTGCGCATTCATACTGCCAGGTCGTGTTTCATGCTGTAGTGCTGTTCTGTGGCTACAGATTTTTTTTAAAGGTAAAATATAACCCCACCGTTGGTGTTCACCACATTCTGAGCAACCACTCATTTAAGGGAAAAGTTATGCTTTCTTCCAGAAAAAAAGCATTCATCAGTTTTTCCCTTTGAAGATCATATAGGCTGCTCATGTAACTTACATGAGTTTGATGCCTGCTATGATCCTCGGAATTTCATATCATTAAGCTTTATGACAGACTCTGTGGGTAGACTAAGATCCATTCCGCAATTAAGATGATGAAGAAAGGGTGAGGTTGTCTCCTCAAATCACCTTTGCACACACCCCTTCTCTCCTTCCCTCCTCTCTCTCTCTTCCTCCCGTCTCTCTCTCAGCGCCTTTTCAGACGCTTGCAGGTCAAAGGTGACTGGCGGAATGTCGCATGTTTTCTTCAGTTTGGAAACAGTATATTTACATTACAGCGCGAAAAAGCGGGTGCTTGTTGTACAGACTTGAGTCATATTTCCCTATGCCCTCTATATCAGAGTCCAGAACTGCGTTGTTCTTATGAAAAATGCCCTGAACCCATGAATGATAATGTAGGGGGGATTACGTAAGGGGTGCATCGTGCGCATTTGGCAGATAGACAAAAAAACATCCTGACAGGATAGCAGGAGGATTTGCTCACAAAGACGCAATGTTCTTTGACAGAAATCACCTGTGTTTGGATGCCTATCAAACTCTCCTTAGTTAGACTTCCTCTCATGTATGAAAGATTTTTTGGAGATCAACAGTGGTTGCGCCTTACGCATAGTCACATTATGTAGCATATGTGGCAAGTGCAATTTATGTAATGGAAACCTGAGCATAGCTTTAATTCTCGTATTAACATGCAGGTCTTAGGCAGTAAAATGTAGTTACTACGTCCGTGAAAATGAGAAAGAATAACCTCGCTCTTGATATGCATGAGGTGACAGAGTGATTTGCTAGAAAACCTTGGCGTCTGCTCTGGCATCTCACCAGCAAAATAGTACTCACAAAAGAAAAAACTAAACTGACCTTCTTCGGTGGGCTGCAAGGACAGAGGCTCACTACTGCAATAACAGCGACGCCTGTTGGCTTTTACTAGCGAGTGGCCTGACTGTTGTTCCTGCAAGGCATTCACAATCACATCCTGCTCACCTCCACCTGGATCAGGAGCTTTCTGAACAAACTAACAACACTCATTTTCAGAACAGTATTTCAAAGTTTATTTTCTCTCAGAATAGTGTGATGATTTAAAAAACTGTACAATTTATTTATTGCATTCAAATAATTTCAGACATAGTTATCAACTTGATACATTTAGGGTCTCAGGCCCTCAAACTGCACAGTTTCTGGGGCCATTTTAAATATTCAGCGTGCGTAAAGGTCAATAATTACAATTCATATTTACATATCTTTGCTTAATTATTAGTTTTATAAAAAATAAAATCTCTGTATGTACAAAACTTGCATATGATACACTTCATGTCCAACAAAATGTAAAGTGATTGAATGGACATCAAATGTGTCTTTTACAATAAAACAAAAACACACAAATATTAGGCTTTTAACTTATATGTGCACACTCTCCACAGCAACAAATAACTTTAAAAAGTCATTATTCTCAATGAATCATAAATTAAAACTTACACTGTACATTTCTTTGAGAGTGAGCTTAGGTATGTGCGTGTGTGTGTGCGCGTACGCGCGCAGTGTCTGTTTTAGACGTCATTGTTGGGACAGTGTGTTGGGGTGGGGGTGTAAACAGGGATGGTTATATCACTGATCTCCTGCACCCTCACAGGCCTGGGTGGGGTGACCAGGACATAATCATACTCTCTGTGCAGCACCTTCTCATACACGCTCTGCAGCCCCACTGTTTTGGGGATCTGGGCCTGGTAGTAGTTGTCCCGGCGGTTGGGGTCCCGGGGTAGGGAGGCTGTCTTGGAGGGGTTGGTGAAGGAAGAGAGGGTCGGGGCTGGAGACGGTGCCACGTTGGCTCTTACTGCTGAGGGGCTCCAGCAGCGATCTGAGTGACCCAGGACCTTGCATTCGCTGGTGCAAGCCCACAGACCTAAAGGCGAGAGAGAAAGTGGAGTTCAACTTAGAATCAAAGCACATGGTAGACATCATTTTATGTAGCCATTCAAATGTGTCATCGTTCTTACCATTTTGGCCTCCCATGGGAGCAACCACCGCCCCATCTTTCTTCAGGCCTGTCTCTCCACTGACATCGCTGTCACTGTCATTAAAGTCACTGTCGCCCTTGCCACTGTCTTTGCCACTGAAGGCTGGGTCCCTGGCAGAGATGGTGGTGTAAGAGTTCCCCTTCCAGATAGTGATGGGCCTCACAGCCTCTTTGCCGTTCCCATAGCCAGGCAGAGTGGAGTAGCCCTGCAGGAGGAGAGAAGAGAAAGAAACCAGAGGTTAGTGTCTGCTGGATGAACACATTGCAGATTGCTCATTGTTGTGTGCCACCCTGCGCATCCCCTCCCCGCCCCTCTTGAACACAGTGTCCCAAAGGTGCCTCTCACCTCGTGTTTATTTCCTCGGAGCTTGTTGTTGCTGTCTGAGTCATACACGCAGGGCACCTCGCTGCCGTCCTCAGAGGCTGAGCACATGTCGCTGCCCCCGGGGTGAGCCGAGTTGAACCCACCGGGCTGGCTGCTGTAGGAGTGTCCGTCAAAGCCCGCTCCTCCCCCGGCCCCGTGGAGAGGCAGGAGTGGGTTGTCCGCCACATGGTTCCGGCCCCGCTCCAGCGTGCCCTTCTCCCCGTATGAGTCGCTGTCCTCTCCGCTTTTGTCCCGTTTGCGCCTGTTGCAGGTGGTGGCGATGAGGATGATGGCGAGCAGCAGGAGCGTGCAGCTTCCCGCCAGGACAACGATAATCACCACCGACAGGTCCCATTGTGCGTGCACCTCGTCCCCGCTGCCTGGCTGGTACACTGTCCTGTCGCTCGGCGGGGAGCCTGCGATGATGAGGAAGTGGAGTGTGGCGGTCGAGGTGAGCGCGGGTCTCCCGTTGTCACTCACAGTAACTGTCACGCTCAGGGTTTCGTCCACGTCGTGGCTGAGCACCTGGTTGAGGTAGATCTCCCCCGTGGCTTTGTTAACAGAGAACACAGAGGGTTCACCTGTGGCCAGCCCGTAGGACAGCTCTGAGTTCACGCCCTCATCCGCATCCCGCGCCTCCACCCGGGTGATGACGTAGCCGGTCGGTGCATCCCGGGGCAGGAGGACTTCAGCGGAGCCGTTATTGAGCGCTGGCTGAGTGATGATCGGTGCGTTATCATTCTGGTCCACTATCCTCACATAGACATTAGCGCTGCCGGACAGGGGCGGGGAGCCGCCGTCGCTGGCCGTGATACGGAGCTCCAGCTGTTTCATCACCTCATAGTTGAAGCTCCGGAGCGCGTAAAGCGACCCGCTGGCGGGATCCAGTGACACGAAGGTGGAAATGGGGGAGCCCATGAAGTATGTGTCAGCCAGTTTGTAGCTGACCTTCCCGTTTGACCCCATGTCCATGTCGCGCGCCACCACCGTGGTGATGTATGCGCCAGGTGCGTTGTTCTCCACCACGGCCACCTCATACACCGGTTTACTGAACACCGGAGCATTGTCGTTCTCATCTGTCAGTCTGATTGTGTACTGAGTGATGGTCCTGAAGGGAGGGGAGCCCAGATCCTCCGCCACTACTGTGAGGTTATATTCAGGGATTTTCTCCCGGTCTAAGGGACTGGTACTCACAATCATGAAGCTGTCCTCGTACGCCTGCTGCAGTCTGAAGTGATCATGTCCATAGAGCGTGCAGTGCACCTGCCCGTTAGCACCGGAGTCTCTGTCCGAGGTGCTGACCAGGGCCACGAAACTCTCTCTGGCCGCCGCCTCGGTGATGTACGCTATCCCTGCCGTGATGGATGTCATGGGGGTGATGGAGATCTCCGGTGCGTTGTCGTTAACGTCTTGCACCTGCACTACAATTTTGCAAATGGCCGGGCTCGGGTTCGGACCCAGGTCCGTGGCCTGGACGTCAAACTCGTACGTGTTCTTACTTTCAAAGTCAATCGGGCTCTCCAGGGTGAGGCGTCCGGTCTTCCTGTCCACTCTGAAGAGCTGTCGTATTTCTGTGGGCACCTGGTGACCGAACCCGTACACCACCTCGCCATTCAGCCCCTCGTCCGGGTCCTCTGCGTTCAGGTCCAGCAAGAGGGAGCCCACCGGTGCGTCCTCGGGCAGGTCCACGGAGAAGCTGTTCCTGTCGAACACCGGGCTGTTGTCATTGTAGTCTTTCACCTTGACGTTGATGCGCGTTGTTCCGGTGCGGGACGGGTTGCCGCCGTCCATCGCGACCAGCTCCAGCGCGTAAGAAGCCTGCGTCTCCCTGTCCAGCTCCTTCATGAGCACCAACTCCGCATATTTAACCCCGTCGGCCCTGCTGAGCACGTCGATTGAAAAGTGGCTATTGACAGAGATCTGGTAGCTTTGGATGTAGTTCACCCCAACATCGTCATCCACGGCAAAGTCCAGCGGGATCCGCGTGCCCACCGCTGTGTTCTCGGAGATCTCCAGACTCGACTCTTTCCGGGGGAACTCGGGGGAGTTGTCGTTAATGTCCTTGACCTCCACCTCGACGTGGATGAGTTTGAACTGCTCTTTGGAGAAGCTGACCACGTCGAAAGCGATGAGGCAGTGCAGAGTGTGTTTGCAAATCCGCTCCCTGTCTATCCTCTCCCCTATGGTCAGCTGCCCGTCGCTCTCCCTCAGACGGATAAAAGAGGAGTTGAACTGTTTCATCATCCTGAAATTGGTCCTGGAGCCCCCCGAGGAAGAGGGAGTGGAAGAGATGTCCTTGGCCAAGTTTCCAATCACTGTTCCTGGTGCGTCTTCCTCGAATGTCTGATATTTCACAGTCTTTCCTTGTGTGACAGAAGCCAGGCTTGCCAGAGAGACGCACATTAGCACCAACAGCCCGTTCCACCCTATTCCTCCCATCTTGACACCTTCGCTCCAAAATAATCTGAAATTCAGCAAACTGTCCGCACTGTGTTCAATTTAAAGTTTAAACCAAACGCACCTGCAAAAGCTATTCCTCTCCCGCTCTTGTCGACTTTCTGGGGCTGATTATTTTTTTGTATAAAGCCTGTAATAAATATTCCATATGTCTTTCAATGCGCACTCCGGATGCGCTCCGCTCTCTCTCTCTACTGGAGGTGTGCTGCTCTCTCAGCGCAAGAGGGCTGCAGTGTCTGCGGGAGGGTTTATACGGCGAGGCATGCAAATGAGCCGCACTGTGACCAATCCGGGCTTTGAGAGGGAAAAAAATGGGGGACTTCTGAAAGACCTCTAAACCCTGTTTAGAGATTCCTGGACTGTGCGGAGAAACTTGGCACCCAATATGTGGGCTAAATGCGGGGCTTGATTTAATACAGCTATAGTTTCCGTTGCTTGTTTATGTTCCTCGGGCTGTTAAATGAGTCTGCGCACCCACACATGGGGGGAGCACAGAGATGCGCAGTGTCCCTGAGCTAGAGGACAAAGCATTTGAATAGGAGTATCTGTTCAGGATGCTAGGCGCACTTTCAGTGTAAAGAGATTTATGCTTAAACACTGTTCGGTTGGTTCCCCACGCACGTGTCTGTGTAACCCACTGGAGAAACAGCAGTCACTGTCAGGCTGAGCTGCCCCGCTGACCTCTCCATCTCTGATAGGAAAATAACTTCATGTAGGCTATGCAAGAATATGACGTGATTTGTCCTTTTCTCCAACCCCAGAGTGCCCTGATCCACTCACCCAGACAGATAAGATTTCACGAAATGGATTTATGATGGACCCACAATGCTGAGACAGCTTAGCATGCAGAATAATGCCAGGGCCAGACATTCAAAAGAATGTGGTGTAACTGGTGGTAACAGCATAATTTTAGTGCTCATTTTATTCTCATTAATAAATTCCATAAATTTGCTCTGACTTCTATTATTCATCCCCCTAGTGTGTTGTAATCCAGTAATTGTTTGCCTATCCGATCATATCTGAGACTAGAAAATGACTATATCCACTTAAACATTGATTTTATTCTAATTCGGTCTCAGCTCAGATCGGCTCACGAGATGTCTTGTGCGCGAGAGAGGGGATTTTTCAAATTAAAGCCATTGTAACGGCCCGGTTTAACATGCGACTCTCCTTGGCCTCGCCTGCCAGAACAGAGAGACGCAGGTGAAGACTACACACACACACACACAGATAGACACAGACGGTCACGCACGCACTCACACAATCTTCCACGAACCCGTTACAAATGGGATTTGGCTGTAAACGCAGGGGGGATTTATCAGGATTTCAATAGTGAGATTATATCAAAGGCGTATGAAGCCCTCGTTAGTAGCGGCGGGATAATGGCCTGGCAGGGTCTCCCTTTGCAGCCGTCCATGCCAGTATTGTGGCCCCTGAGCTCGTCTGTGGGGACCGTAACCCCCGCTGCCTCCATGCAGCCCTCAGCCTAACTGCAGCATAATGAGGCGAAGCCACATGCAGCCTTTGTACCGTCCCTCCATCCCCATGCTCCCCTGCTCCCCCAGATCTGCCCCGGTCCCGGACACGACTCCTTTCATTACAAGGAGATGGGAGATGAATTGGCCTGGACATCAGGGTCCCTCCTATTAAAATACATTTAGAGAGCGACCGGGGCCCCGTCACGGCTCTTTAAGAGATTTTCTCATTCTTCCCGTTGGACTCGGTCTCTCTTTCTCTCTCTTTCGTAGGCTATTCAACACCCCCACCTCCCCCTCCCGCTCCCTCACACACACACACACACACACACACACGCACAGCTTTTTCAGGGGCAACACTTGCCTTGCAGTAGAAGCTAATATCAGTTGGCATGTTCTATAAAGAACCCATCTGCCACAGAAAGTCAAATAGGAGACACCTGAATGGACAACATCTAGTGAAGCAGCTTGCATAGTTAGACACAGTCAGGCCTGTCCTAAACGATAAGGAGAATCCATTCTGTGAATTAAGGACACCACAGCAAAACTATCTGCCCTTTTTGGGCTGTTACATATTGGTACCATACTTTCCAATCAGGTATCATTATAAGGTGTTAAGAAGTAGTATAGCTAATGGGGATGTTAATGATTACAAACAATTTACTTATAGGGCATATACTTTATATATAACAGTCATAATCCATGATAAGGACAATGTTTGGGTTGGCAGGAAATATTTTCAGATTGTATGACCACTTAGGTACCAAATGATGGAGGGGAAGTGGAGGTCTGACTTTTTTGGGCCTGGGGGGGTCTGTTTTTCTCTTATCCTACATTTACATTTTATTTCAGCCTACTTTTGCAATGTAGTTAGTATTTACAGAAGTCGTTAGGCCAAAAAGACAACTTTCACTTGCAACGTGGTTCACTGAGGTGCACAGCTGTCCCTGTACCAGGGTGAGGGGGGCTTTCTTTTTAGAGAGATTAGAGATAAGGTTAATTTTTTAAAATCTCATAGTCCCTTTAAAAAGGTGATTCTGCAACCCAAAATGTACCTTCTAAGGGTTGCAGACCATTTCCATGGACAAAAATGTATTTATTAACAACTTATTAAGCTTTTGTTAATGCAGTGCCAACATTCAAAACTGCACTATTACCAAATGCAAATGATAAACACCAGCCAAAGGCATTTGCAACCCTGCAAATATGTTCTTACTAATGGTTATAGCTGACATATAAAGCATTAGGAAATGATTTATAGCCTATAAGGTGAGAAGTAGCCTCTGAAGAGCACTGATAATGATAAAAGATAAGGTAGACTAGCTCTGATGAATTTGATGCTGCAACAATAAGTACTTTTACCATTTAAGTCTGATCCAAAAGATCTTTTTTTTACTCTAAAGCATTTTGAAGAGCCCATTCTGTCCAAATTGAAGGGAGGGAGGATCTGCTGAACCACAGTAATGATGTGCTCACTGCGGGGCTGTTTTTATTCTGCCGTGTGAGAATCGTCGTGTTTATTCTCGTTTCTTTATGTGTTTAGAGTAGACAGGACTCTGACGGTATTCTAATGCCGCTCAACATTCTCTCACACGCAGAAAGACAGAGCAATCAAAAGCAAATTACACTATGTTGAGTCTCGCCTCGCGGATTAAACTCCGCACGTGCATGTGCGCGTGCATTGTGAAGACAGGGAGAATTTCTTACAATGTTTGTCGGGATTTCCCCCCCCCCCAAAAAAAGCAAAGCTGTCATCTGAAGGACACACACCTAAAAAAAAAAAATAATTCTCTCACGTGATCACCGTGTCAATCTCGCCCGTCTGCACGCGAGTTCAACAATAGCAGAATTAGAGAGAGTCTCCGAAATCCCCTCTATTCTTCACGGGGCATATTAGCATTTTCTTTACCATATATAAATATGTCCTTAGAGGATTCCTCTCCTCTCCTCTCCCTCCCTCTCCTCCTTTCTTTCTTTTCTTCAGCATTGTGGTCCCATTTGCTCTAGTGATCGCTGGGTATTTCGGGTCTGAAGCTGGTCGCCCGATCCCTGCCTCTTGTTGGGGCTTAACTCATTGAGATGTAAATAAGCGTTTTGGTCTCTTTTGTCCAGCAGATAAGCGGTAGAAGGAGAAAGTGGGGAGAGAGAGCAGGAGGGTGAGAAAGGAGAGATGTGTGTGTGTGTGNNCTAAAGTAATCGATCAGCGTTGAACCCCCTTTACCCCACCCCTCTTCCCTCTCAGCTAACCTTTGCTTAACTCGCGTGCCATCACAAGCACAGAGTCCTAATTGGTTCCCAGCACTAATTATCCAATTATCGCCTATCCACCGGAGAAACGCACTCCAGGGCTCGTTTGGCCTCCTCGTCTATGCACTATTAATGAAAACGATTAGGAGTGAATGCGTCTATCAGCTCCAGAGTGCAACACTTGAGAAACTTGTGTCACTGCCCCTGTTTATAGGTCCTAAAGAGAGGATCGCACTTCACTTACAGAGTGTTGATGCACCCATTCAGCCTGTATTATTCCTAAACTCTTGTCCAAAATTGAATACATGATAAAGTGGTGTGCAGGTTAATTAGGTCCTTTTGTGTGGTCCTTACAAGGTAAAACAAATCAAGGCAGTAGACTGAGACTTAGAGTCTGCACCCTGTGAAGGTCACAACATTTCACAGTGAAATAGCCATGCAAAAGAAAATTATTACAAGTAATGTTATTTCTCAAAGGCAAAACGTGAGTTCAAACTCATTTGAAAGTGTCTTTAATGGACTGTTTGTATAAAAAGAAAGAAAGAAAGAAAAAGCAAGGCCCTCCTCCTGGTTATTAATATCTGAAATGGTTAATTAGCTGATCCATTATTTAACAATTTATTCATTTTTTGAGTCATTCTCTAACAAATATTTGCTGGTGCTTCTCCACAGTGATCATTTTATGTTTTTCTTAGTTTTATATACTGTTATAGCTTTGGATGTTGTGCTGTTGGTTAGACAAGCAGGGCAGTTGTAGATCTCACCTTGCTCTGAGAAGTTGGGATGCGCATTTTAAGATATTTTCTGACATTTTATATAGTTAATCGAGAACCGATAAAACAGAATAATTGATTTAAAAAACTTTTCTCGATAAAAACAAACTTTTCTCTTGACTGAAACACCCCCCACACACAACGTGTGAAAATAATATGGCCAACACTTGCATCAGTTGACTACAGTAGTGTTAAAGTGTTACACCAATCGACGCCATAATATTTTTATGGAATTGGAACAAGAGAAAAATAAAAGACTCTCCCCTGCCCTAAGGGGGGTGGCAGACTAGCATAAGCCAATAGAAAAATTACAAAACTCTCCCCTAATCACTTTCTCAAAGTTCCTTAATCAATGACATACACTTGTTAAATGATTAATGCGTGTCAATTAATTGCTAGATGAATCTGCGCCAAACTGCTCTGTAAATATGCTTGTTCTAAGGAAAACAAAACAAGTGACAATACTGGAATAAATAGGCATGCTGGTAGACCATTTTGCATTCGGATTGCGCCAACAGGGGTCTAATAGTCTGCATCTAATGTTGCAACAGGCAGTGAACTGCATGGGCCAGATCTGAATGGAGCAGCATGCACGGACTTGCACCAGAATGTCACCAGATTGATAACGTCCAGTTACATTAAACATTTATTCTCTTTTCTCCATCTCTTTTTCTTTTAGTTAACTTCTGCTCCGATCCATCACCTTCCATCCCATCTGTCGCTGATGGCTGCAACACTTTGAATAAATTCCTCTCGACAAACAAAGCGGTTAACATCTCATGAATGCAGCTTTTTACACCCCAGATTGTGGGGAAACTTTAGGGCCAGTGGAGTAAGTAGTGCAAAGAAATCTATGCAGGGACACTCCCTCTTAGCTTCCACTTCATTACCTGTATTGTGCTCGGGAGCGCGCAATCTGTGCGGCAATCTCCGCCCGGCCCCTCCAGCTTTCTAATGAGTTTGCAATGATGATTTAAAGTCTCGCACGGCCCCTTTTCCCTCAAAACTCCTCCCACCTCCCCTCTTATTCTTCTTTCCCTGCTTTTGAATCTCATCCGCTTTTGTCTAGAGTTGTTTTTCTCACTGGCATTCTGGAGCGCGATTCAGGCGAGGTCAGGAGCAGCGCACATAAAGATTCACACATCAGATCTGAATAAAGGAACGATATATGGAAGGGTTACACGGGACCAACTTTGGCCCCTGTCCCAGTTTAGCACTACAGGATAGGGGGTCTTAGAATCATCTTAGAATGTTTTGACACAAATTTCTCCAAATGTCTTTTTTCCTCATTTTAAAGACAAAGGGAACTAAAAGTTAGAGCGTAAGGTAATGAAATGCTCGGGGGCGGCGTGCGTGTGTGTGTGTGTGTGTGTGTGTGTGTGTGCATGTGTGTGTGTAGCCTACCTGATGGTTGCACTGCGCCAGATTGTACCGTGCTTTGGATGAACAGATGGGGGTGGATGAGTTAAGAGAAGCAGAGGGAGGGAATGGCAGACGTCTGCATATCATTCATGTGAAGTTATGTGTCCTTTTTCTCTTCTTGTTTGGTCCACGTGCATTAAAAAATAGGTACTAATATGCACTAGTAAGCTGCATTTGATGTGTGGAGGTTGATGTCAAAAGGAGGTTAGGAGCCATTGTGCCTGTGATTGGATATTGGGATATCTCAATGGGATATTGGCTGAGGCTTACAGGGATCTATAAGGAGGACTTTTACTGGCCAAATTGTTCACTTAACATCCTCGTGATGAGAAATTACTTATCTTGTGGACCAGTGGTGGAAGAAGTACTTGTCAGTTTTGGTACTTAAGTAAAAATAGCAGTCTAAAAATACTTTGTTACAAGTTAAAATAAATTTTAAAATCTTACTCAAGTCAAAGTACAAATGTCTTAGCATAAAAATATAACGAGTCAAAACTCAGAATGCATGGCCCATTTAAGAATCATGTGCATTAGATTATAATTAGTGATGCATGAATGTGTTCATCATGTTAATGTTGCAGCATGTACATGAAGGGCTAATTTTAGCTACTTACTTTATATGTTAATCTATAGGCCTAATGATACATCATTTATTGATGTATTGTGTATTGTGTATTGTTTGTATTAATAACCTAAACCTGTAGTTACTAAAGCTGCCAAATACGTGTAATGGAGCTATATTTGCCACTGAAATGTATGATCTAGAAATATAGTATAAAAGTATATATAAGTATAAAATGAAAAGACTCAATTAAAGTAGAAGTACCTCAAAATTATACTTAAGTAAGTTAAATTACCACTGTTAGAAACAGCAGTAACAGAGACATCACACACAGCATCACTGTATAAAAGATTAATATACATCAGATTGAGGTTTACATAAGAGGATTAATGTGACGGGTTTTTTTTACTTTTTAACATATCTTGTGAAACATCTATTGGATTGGCAGAAGTGTTTTTTACATTTGGGTTTCCCACCAACTTTTGTGATCCTCCTATTTTTCCTCTATAGCAATACCATGAGATTCATATTTGTGGTTAAGACTGAAATGTCGCAACAACTAAATGGATGCACTGCTATTGATTTTAGACATTCACATCCCTCTCAGGATTCCGTGTAATCACTTTGGTGATTCCTTAATTTTCCATGTAACACTGTTATCAGGCCAAATATTACATACCTGCAAAGCTAATGACATTCCTGACAGCCTCAGCTGTACTTTGAGTTGAGTGCTAATGACCAGGCAAGATTAAGGCAGAGCCCAAAAATAGGTGTGGTCTGAGCGAGGCCACGAGAAGCAGGGGGCCTGCCGACTTTACACCCCACTCACTTCTTTCATATTAGTTCCATTGCACCATGTGATCCCATTGCAAGATAGTCTCTAGTTAGCTTATCAAATGTCAGCGTGCTAAAACGCTGCACTTGGAAGGTGCACAACAGTAAAAATTATACCAGTTTAGCCTCAGCATGTTAGCACTGTCATTCACTGTGCACTGTGCCATGCTTACCTTTGCTATTTTGAAAGCATAAGTAAGTTCAGTGGGTAACGTTGGCCACTTCTCACCCTTAATGGTCGCCATTTTGGCTACCTAGCCGGAGGGGAAAGACCACTAAACATGGGAGCCGAAGAAGCTGCAGCGGTTGCAGTTGCACACATAAACAATTAAAAGTGTGTTCATTTAAATTGTACTGAAGTCAAGTGGGTGTCAATCGTGGTCAGATGTTGCTGATAATGATCCGCCTGTTTACACTTAGCCATTAAAATTAAGAAGAAGAAGTGGTCAAATGTTGCAATCGTCATTTCTGCTAAGTGCACAGCGCTGTTTGATTTTACACACTGTGCTACATGTAAGTGTTCTACTGGAAGTATCGGAATTCAGACACAGCAATTGTGTGAATGTTAGCATGTTAACGTTAGCATTTGTCTCAAAGCATCACTGTTGCTAAACAGGGGTGCGTTTTCCGTACAACCATGGAAGATAGCATTGAACTATCTTGGTACAATGCCTCGTTAAACTAACCAACATCTGAAGTACGGCCGTTTCCCAAAACTATCGTACCATGTTGATATCACCATGGTTTGAACTAACTTAGTTTGAACCAACATAGTTCAAACTAACATGTTTCTGAATGTGTTTGTCTGTTTTTCGAAGCAGGAAACTCACAAAACATTGTCATATTCTGTCTAAATATGTCACTTAATATGACCGATATAAAGTCACATATTATGCTAACTTATTATTTAGGCATTCATATTATAGTCATATACTGGCAATAACTAGAACATCAACAATAGTATTAATAAAATCAACAATATAAACAATATATAATCTAATTTTATTTTACCTAAGTTTTTACAGCAATAGCAACATTTTAAAAGAAAAAAATTGCGATTACAAAACATTTAATAAAATAGATTTAATCTGCAAGTGTCTTCATTTCAACACTTCAACACTATCATGAATTGTTTGGCTGCAACTGATTTCAAGGTCTTGAGAATAGCTTAGTGTGGCTGAGCTTGAGTTAGCTATGTTATCTACTGCGACAGACACAGGTTCGAATCCCCTGAGTTCTGTGTGTATCTGGTTATAATGGCAACAAAAGCTTTCAGGGATTTATTCATTACACTACTGTCATGAATTTTATGCTGTCCCTTTTTGTATTTATGTTTGTAATGAATACTAGAGAACACCCACCTTCCTCATAGGCCTGGAAATGTATACATTTTTAAAAAAAAACTTTTACAACTACATTTTTAAAAAAGAGCAGGATTATCTAACATTCCCTGCTTACACACATTACATCCACCTCCTAAGTCTGCATTTTCTGCTATCTGTGACACCGTGAACTAAGCAGGTCAGGAGCTCTAGTTCAAACTATGCAACTTAACAACAGTGGTTGTGAATGTTCGTCAGAACTATGGTTTTGGGGAACACCATCATCGCTTAACGATGGTTCGCACCATGTAAGTTATCAACTTAGTTACCTCCGTTGTTCAAACTAGGGTTTTGGGAAATAGTTGCATCGCAACTGCATGGTTTCAACCAATTAAGTTTCTACCATAGTTAGCATGGATGCTTTTGGGAAACGCACCACAGCATGGCTGTGGACTCTCTGTTTTGATGGGTGATTACTGATCTCAATATGTCTGACCATGGAAGTGTATTCGTAACTACTGGCAAAAGGATTTAACAATTATTGGTCCACTTACTAGCTTGTGGGGCTTTCAACCGCTTCTCATGGCCGTCATTCAACAAATGGAGCCAGCTCAGGTGTCATCACATGAACTTAGTCTGCTCTAACTTTGGTTACATGAACAGTATGTGTGTTTTATGTTTACTCCTTACTGTATAGCTTTACTGGTCTTGTGTCAGATGCTCCATTTAAAATGCTGTGAACTGCTACTTTTGACAAAACACAAGGTTGGCTACTCTGCTCAGTTTTCTTCTTTATACTGATCAGAGACATAAAACACTCCTGATGAGATCAAAGATTTTCATCTGCAGTCATTGTTTTGTTGTGTGGGCTTAAAGCATTTTATCTTTAATGATACATTTCATTATCATAGACAAACTTTCTTTGCTGCCGAATGATTCCCATCATGAATAAAAACATTTGGAAGCCTATTAGCTCTTTAACTTTAAGCAATAACCCACTAACCTACTTTATAGACTCTATGAGTCACACAAGACAATCACCGAGTGCATTAGCAGCCAAGGTGGAAACGCTTCTTAAACGTGCCTATTTGATAGGCAACAGAACTCCCACTCTCACTTACTTTGTAATTCCTCTCTCTTATCTCTTCTCCCACTCCTCTTGCATCTTACCTTTTCCTATTTCCCTCTTTGTGTCTACTTTTTTTTTTGCTGTTTCAAGTTCCCGCAGCGCTATTTAGAGCAAGGCACAGGGCTATATGTGACTAAAGAGGATTGTACAGGTAGCACAAGTCCAGCTGGCAGTAAACTCTGCAGTGGGGTTCCTCTCTCACAGAGCATTGAAGCTCCCCAGTTTATGGAGTTGGCCTCCATAAACAATACTATATAATTCTCTTTGAACGTTACAGCACATGCCTCATATAAAACAGGGGACACCATGCACACGCCTACATCCTGTATATTACCTACACACACACACACACGCAGACACACACCAGAAGGCAGGCTGCAACGCACGTGCACATGGCATTATGCGATCAGTGTGTCCTCTCTGCATGTGCCAGCAAGACTTTGAAGGAAAAGCATTGTTTTCCCTTGGGAGTAAACAACAACCAAAGACAAATAACTATATACAACACACAGTCTATATGCCCCAAAATGTCCCACCCCCACCCCCTTGAAATATCTCTCCTCTCACTATAGGGCTAATCAATATTTCAGCAGCCCAACCCTGATTGTTCATGCAGGCCATGAGAGGGCTAATGAGGCGATGTTGCAAAGACAATGTGCTCACCAAAGTAGGCTATCTTCTAAAGGACAAAATTATCTTTCAGATCTCCTGGTTCAGGCGTGCTGCGCCCTGGATGAGGTGCTACTGAAGTGCACCACTTGAGACCTTCCACTGCACGACAGCTTATGAGTAGGAATATCTGCCGCAGAGAGCACAGATGTGGTTCCCTCTGATCTGGTGTGTCAAAGTCCTCACGCCTCATATGCTGTTTGTTGTCAGTGCACTTTGAATAGCACTTTATGTGGGAAACGTGGTGTGCAAATAAATGACACTTGATAGACTGACAACCAGCTTGAGAGCTTGGAGTTATGAGGTTTCAACAAAATTTAGTTAAAAATAAATAGATCTCTGAATGGGGCATTTTAGTCAAAATGTTTATACCAGCTTTGCTAAGGGACTGTATAAAAATTATTAGCGGTTCTGAAAATGTTTGAGGGCTGTTCTTTTTTTTTTTAGTTCTAAATTTATAGTTTAGGCAGCTCTGAGATTCAGGTGTGTTATGCTAATAGCGGCTAATGATGACTCAAGCAGAGATGAGAAGCAGACTACGGAGGTCTGGTAAGCTCACTTCTCTCTAATTCCACACCCCCAGACGTTGTCTTCAGCCCCAACCGACGCTGACTCAATGTCTCTTAAGGCATCGTCAGTTGACTGCAGTTATTAATCAGATTTTATGCAGCTTCCTCTGGAGCCTCAGAAGGCTTTTTACTCATTTTTCACATACACAGTAGTATTCCCCAAGACCTGTAAACACTCTTTGATGTGTAAAATGGAGTTCCCTTTTAAGATATTAAGGTTTAAATTGTGTTACAGGATTAAACAAGTACTACAAATTTAACACCGCTACATTATTTTGACATGCCATGTTGCAGTTCTAAGTCAAGAGGAGGGTTCAAAGAAAACATTAATAACTCTAGGGAAGGCCTTCCTTTTTTCTCAGCCCCCACCTCACCACCAAACTAATTTTTGTATGGTCCCTAAATGTGATGTTAAATATTTAGTTCCAGATCTACAATTCATCCAGAAAGAACCTTTTGACTTCACATGTGTTATGAAATGCTGAAATAAGAAGTGTTATGGTTGCAGGACAATAAATTCAAGTGATAAAGTTATGAAACGCTGTTAGCATGCTTTATTTTGGGTCTTCATTGCCATCAAAGCGAAAAAAAAACAAGCTATGTAAACACAGAGATCCTTGCAGGCACACTAACACACACAGCAGGCAACACCCAATTATCTTTGCTCACAGTAAATGAGATATAGTAAAATTAGTATAGGGGTCTAGGAAGCATCTTCATAGATTAAAATATAAAAAGTGGAGGAAAACATCCTTACCCACAATTCCTCACAGACCCTCGACACAAAGCCAAATGTAGGCTATTTCATAAAACTACAACCCCGTGTCATCAAAGCTCTCCCTGCGGAGGCGTTATTCTTGATCGCTCCTCCCGTCTAAGCGCCCTATTTCTCCACATAGTCATCTTTGTTTGCAACACTTGTCTCGCGTCACCGAGAGGAAAAAACCCGCGTTCGATTCATCTTAACAGTTTGTGTGTCACTGGGGAAAAAAAATGGGTGAAACTTTAAAAATTTCAGGCTTTGTTGCCAGAGAACAGAAGGCTGACAAAGTTTTATAGAGGCAGCCATGAAGTTCTGCCTCATTAGATAGAATGGCTGTTCTATATTCAGGGTCTCTGTGGGGCTAACAAACGCAATGAGCGGGCCAAACTCGGTTCGTTCCGCCAGAGCAAGGGCCCTTTTGTTTGTGTTTGGTGGGTGGGGTTGGCTGGGGTACGGGGGCCAGGCGGGCCCTTCAAAACCTGGATTTCACCACAGCTGAGCAGGCTATATTAGGAGGAGAGAGTATGAAATGGACTACATAAGAAACCCTGCAGGATTTGAAGTTCCACAGCTTGTCCTTAAATGATTTAATCCAGTTGGTTACATCACAGCAGAGACCCAGATTGATATGAAGTGAAAAGCACTACAGGTGAATTATCTTCCCACACTGTAGCACAAAGGAACCATAATACTTCAGATGGAGTAAAGCAATGACTGAATGATATCTATGTCAGTGCTGAGGTTTCATGGTGGTATTTCAAAAGATAATTTTGGTTTATTTCAATTTTGGCTGGTTGGTTATGAGAACATTGTACTCATCAAAGTAACTGCTATAATTACATTAAGAAACAATCACTCACTGCACAGGAAAACTATTTGGCCCACAACTTTAATAATTACGTCAGGTCAAAAGTCTATAAACTGTGATGGATGTTTGCACTGGACAGTTTGGTTCATAATTTTACCGTTCGCCTTTGTGTTGTCTTTCTAATAAGTTTGGCTAACATGGGAGTTGGTATAAAACCTGTATGACCTGATGATGTGGTCTGACGGTGTGTTTCTTGCCTCGTCCGACTTATTTTATGTTGCCTCATTCTCCAATCTCAGCAATTAACTGGATCAGCATAGTGTAATCAGAACTGACAGAACCGCTTAACTTTACTGTTTTCGTATACTTGCTTAGTATCTTCAGGACCTCGTCCGGCAGGTTGGCCCAGACAGCTTTGAGAACTACCTACTGTCCTGGCACTGCATTATGTATTTATCTGCCTGCACTTCTCAGCATTAAGGAGACCATTCATTCTGACCAAACTCCATCTGTAGAAATGCACCCCAAACTTGCATGGAGACCTTCACAATGCTTCAGTGTTTGCCTGCAGACTCGTTCTTGTTTCTCTCCAGCCCTTCACCGTATAGTTGAGTCGCTTGGCCTTGTTTCCATGTCAGAGGAATGCTTTTTTGGCCATGAGTCTTCCATGAAAGCCACTTCTGATCAGACTTCTCCAGACAGTAGATAGGACTGCCAGAG
This sequence comes from Lepomis gibbosus, assembly GCA_029875015.1. Taxonomy (NCBI): domain Eukaryota; kingdom Metazoa; phylum Chordata; class Actinopteri; order Centrarchiformes; family Centrarchidae; genus Lepomis; species Lepomis gibbosus. The sequence continues at coordinate 42,391 of JAPMOB010241112.1, forward strand.
TCCCACTGTTTTCTGCCAATTCTGAGCTGATGCTGGACATCTTCGAGTTGCGAAAGGGAAGTAAGCATGATGTCTCTTTCATCTGCTGCAGTACGTTTCTTTGGCCGACCGCTGTGACCACTAGGGTCCTCAGCGTTGCCAGTTTCTTTGTGCTTCTTCAAAAGAGTTTGGACAGCACATCTGGAAACCCCTATCTGCCTTGAATTTTCTGCCTGGGAGAGACCTTGCTGAAGCAGTATAACTACCTTGTGTTGCTGTGCTCAGTCTTGCCATGGTGAAGGACTTTTGACAGTAAACTTCACCTTGTTAGCTGAGTTTGGCTGTTCCTCACCCAGTTGTATTCCTCCTACACAGCTGTTTCTGCATCAGGTAATGATTGTGTTTCAACCTACAAATTGAATTGGTGATCTTTAGTACGTGTTTGGTATAACTGTATATCATACACTTGACGATATGCCTAAACATCCCTGACTTTGCGAAAGTGTAACAAGAAGAATTGATGCTGTTTTGAAGGCAAAGCGTGGTTACATCTAATATTAATTTGTTTTAGATTTTTCTTCTGTTCACTCTTCTTCTTCTGTATTTTGTTTATTGATAAATATAATCTTTTAACATGTCTATTTTTGGAAGCATTCTTAGATTTTTTTCTTTCTACATTTACATATAAACCTATTTTTGTTTACATAATTGTTCTGTGTTTATTTTTATCTATCTTTGTTGAGCGTTGTCATCCTTGTTTTTAGCTTTATATCTTTTTCTATATTCCTGCAAATTGTTCATGAGATTACTCCAACTGAATGCTAATGCTAATACTGAATTGCTCTCTGCTGGACATGTAAATAGGCAGCGGTTTGCTTGAATGCCATCCATAACAACATATCAACTTGATAACAGGCCATCATAGCTGCAGTGGTTACAATGTTCTTTCACACAAATGGCCAACAAATCTGTTAATGCAGATTTAACTTCTGCTTCCAATGTTTAGTGTTAGATCTCTTTTTAAATTCATTGAAATATTTGTTTTGATAATAAAAACGTGATGTATTTCTTTGTGAAATACAGGCCACCATAGGCTGTCATTTGTGAGTATTTGTAATGTTATTTATTTCCAAAGGTCAGTGCCCTTTAACAGCTCCACAGTGCAGCAGGAAAAACACATGTATTTATACTGCAAGTTTGAGACCATCTTAAAAATGAATGACATGCCATCCTCATATTTATTCCTATCATGGTAACATCATCTTAAATCTAAAATAGAACCTGCTGTATGACGAGAGGCTCTGTAAGAGATGTCTTATCATTTGCATGTACTTCAGATGTAACAGCTTGAATTAGGCTACTTGAATTTTTATTTTTTCAACAATTTGGAATCACTATATAGGTCACTCATATCATAGAGCTATAACAATATAATTTATTGGATTTAGAGAGGAGTATATAGAGTGGAGCTAGTGTGTTTTATTTTCACATGCATTTATATTTTTAAGAGCGGCACTGATTTCAGTAGGCATTGCCCCTGAATATGTTTTTAAAAATCCACTGACTGAGTTTTAAGGACACATCTCAGAGTTGTCCTTCTAAAAAAGATTAGAGGATTAGGAAACCATCTCGAAGTTGCTGTTTCATGTCTGTGTCCTAGATTTAGCTTGATATCCTTTGATTGCACAAAGAGAGCCACACAGGCTGCAGAGCTTTGGGCCAGGATAATAGAGACACATTTGCACTGTGTCATTATTTTCATCTCACTCTGTATAGCAATCATTTATTATAGGCAGTATTTCATTGATAACTTAATAGGCATATTCTTTCTTCACATTGGCTCCCTCATTAGGAGCTAATAATGCAAATGTAATACAGGCTATTAGAGGTGTTTAGCAGGCTTGTGTCTGAAGACGTGGGTATTTGTTGGGCAGATGGACGCAGCTCCGGGGCTGCCCTCACCTCTGACCCCCCACAGATGTCCCAAACCCAGGCAGAGGTCCGTCACGAAGCGGTGGAAAATCTGTAATACACCGGAACCGACCTGTCAATACGAAGGACAATTAGGCGCGTATGAGCGCCAGCTCTGGCTGCGCAGCGGCGTTCGTTGCTGCGTGAAACACGCAGTGATTACAGCGGAGATGAAAGGGGGAAAGAGGCAGTTTGGTGCCTTTCTGTGAAGGCCTGTTTGACCGATGGCCCTCGCCTGAATAGGGCTCTGGTGGTCATACATAAATTAAGAGGTTAAGTGAGCCATCAGGAACAAATGTTTGCATTTATTAACTAAGAATAATAGCTCAGTAGTGAACCCACATTCTAGGGGTTCCCCTTGTGTTGAATTCTTAAAGGCAGACCCATTTGAAACCTTCAGTTTAGGCTAGTTTAAGGTGCATATATAGCAGTCTCTATCTAGATCGAGTATAATTAACCACCACAAAACAGGCTATCTTACATATGCTGCAGGTCAATAATTTACATTTACATTTATGCATTTAGCTGACGCTTTTAAAGCGACTTACAATTGCTATATATGTCAGAGGTCGCACGCCTCTGGAGCAATGAGGGGTTAAATGTCTTGCTCAGGGACACAATGATACAATAATACCAAAGAAGACCTAAAATACACCAATCCTGCTGTTAAATAATGATATCAGAAGCCACTACGGGGATAGTACTAGCATTATTAAGGCACACACATTGTTCCAAATGTACAACCAGGAATCACATATATGCAACAATGTTAAAAACCAATATACTGCGACTTCATTAAGACATCAGAGACTGAAATCTTCACGAGGCTCGTTATACAGAACAAACATTTCCATTCACATGTGAGGAGGGATCCCGCAGGAATGCATGAGGCAGGTGTAAATTTAAACTGTTAATGAGGCGCATCAAAAGCATCAAAGGCGCGTCGTGCTGAGCCATTCTACCATTAGTCCAAACTAGACAAAAGCCATCAGAGAGTTTTCCTCGCTAAACGGTGCAGAATGGGTCCAAGCAGCGGGAGTTATATTGTAGCCGCAAACCCCCGCGGACCGCACCGGGCTAACCAGCCAAGTCTTATAAGTTTAGACTCTAACGAGACAGATGAAACGTCTACTATTGGCCGGAGTGCAATGCATGATCTGCATCGATCCTCTGGAGAGACTGTGGAGATCCAGCGGGGACATGAATAGGAATGATAGAAAAAAACATCTCATGAGTTTCCTGTATGATTTCTCACAGTAAGCCATAATTATAAGTTAAATTCGGCACTCTCACATTGTTAACTTTATTATAACAAACAACATATAGCCCAGTAGGCCTATGTGTGACCCTAGGTGACCCCTATGAGACACAAAAGTTCATGATGAAAAAAGTTAAGTGGCGATTTTAAAAACAAGTGACATAAACGTGGTTTTCTCAGCAAAAGTGGCACACAGCTGCTGATTTATTGTGGATGCACAAATACAGTACATTTCTTAGGTAAAAGCAGTAAAAGTCACACTGAAAAAATATTTCCAAGTAAAACACACATAGCAAAGGTATTTATCATTAAAGTAGTATATGTTTTTTGCTAAATCAAAATGGCCTCTGGAAATGGTATTTCATATAGCCTATAGTATCGGATTACCATTGTTGATGGATTAATGTGCCTTACTGTTGGTCCAGGTTTAGCTTATATTAAAGGAACAGTTTGACATTTTGGGATGCTTATTCTTCATCTCCTTAGATTAGAAGAGAAGACTAAAGGGCCCATCCACACTACTCCATTTTTGTTTAAAAAACATTTTAGAGTTGATCTCCACCTCCATTAAAAAGACATCTAGTGGCCATTCAGGTACACTGGGCATGCATGGCAGTGTAAACAAAAAGCAGATGGTCTCTCTCTTCCGTAGTTACAGAAGATTTTGATAGAATAAAGTAATGCAGACAAAGAACCGCACCAGATATTTCTTTGCATGGATCAATAACGAGCTGGGACTGTAACTGAATGTAACACGAGAGTTAAAAGTGGCTGTGACGCTGAAAAAACAGACTGGAGGTTGTTGCAAAGTACGGAAGTAGCGTATAAGTGTGGTATATAGCCTAAGTGTTATTTGCATGGTACAAAATATTTTAATAAAAATACCTAATCAAAAACTCTGTCAGTAGCATTGTGTTTCTGCTTTGCATGACTTACAAGACCCAATCAGAGAGCCAAACATGAGCGTCTGCGTCATCGTTTCTGCCCATCTTAACTAAAATGTTCTCTGGAGTTTCAAAATGAAAAACGTGGCCAGCAGCAGTTTCAAACTTCTACGTTTTAGGTCTTCGTTTTCGCTGTTTTAGTCTGGGTGGGAGGTGCAAACGTAGCAAAAGGTCTCTGATTTTTAAAAAAAAAGGCATTAGTGTGGATGTGGCTTAATACCACTCTCATGCCTGTACAGTAAATATGAAGCTGATTAGCTTATTCAGCATGAAAAGCAGAGACTCCAGGAAGTTTTGGTACCTGACCAAGAAATAGTCAGGCACATAACCCATCTAAGAAGTCAAATTGTTGTTTTTACACTTCAGTTTTTCTATGAAGTAAAACTAGATACAAGAGGTGCTGAATTGTGTTACCTTTGGACAGGCCAATGCTAGCCTTTCCCCCCTTCCTCCAGTCTTTATGTAAAGCTAAGCTAACTGCCAGTAGCTTCATATTTATATGTGATAATATCAATCTTCTCATTTAACTCTTGGCAAGAGAGCAAATAAGCACATTCCAAACAGTTCCTTTATCTATCGTTGGGTAGTTTAATAATAACAATGCATATTTAAAACGCTTGTGATCTTTATTTGTGAAATAACTATAGCCGCCAGAAAAAATGAAGAAAAAATAATGGAGTATCTTTTCATCTGAATGAAATTTTCCTCATCTATCACAAACGAACCACAAAACACACTGTTATCTGCAGGAAAATCCTTTCATATTGCCAGTGTGACCTTTTACCACTTTATTTTCTTACATCAGCGTGAATTCACAGATGCATGGGAGCAGAAAACTTTTCTATCTTGTTCCTGGCAATGGAAACGAGTAGTGATTTCTCACTAATACACGGCAAATTGTCCTGAGGCGTAGGAATAACATATTTGAATGATGAAATCCAGCTCGATTCCCCTTGGCAGACAAATTCTTGCATCTCAGCAGGCATGTAGGGGTGGGTTTTGGGAAATTAGGTGTGTGTGTGCCTGTGTGTAAATCTCCCAGAGGGCTGATGGGAGTACATATGAGCGCTTGCTGTAGGTGGTTACATGTGTGCGTGTCGTTTAAATAAAAGGCAGCTTATGTAAATTAGCTTGCGTGACCAACTCGAGGGACAGCGATGGCGTCTCATGGATTGTTTTTATGCACAGCTCTACCAGTGTTTTAACCAAGACTAGCAAGGCACAGGGCTGAGCACCAGCGTTCATAGCCATTAGACAAGTCAATGGGCGACACAGAGGGCACTGCTGAGCCTGAGGATGAGATGCAGTGGGAAGAATTAGCAACAGTCAAGTCTGTGGCCCACTTCTGGCCTTTCGAGGGTTGATAGGTGACAACACGAGGGTGCGACACATTGGCGAGGCAGTCTGCTGTTTGTGTGGATTGTCAGGGGGATGACAAACAAGGGGGGGTCATCTCCTTCTCCTCACCTGTCCTCTCCTCTCCCAGCTTGTCAGTCATTTCTCATCTGTAGGACAGCGAAGGTGGCGCGCCTCCAAAGCGTGGCCTACTTTCTTGCTCTCACACAGAATGGAAATGAGCTCAACTTCTTTCTCTGCGAACGTCTGTCTGATTTTAATTAACATCACAGTCGTTGTGATAAAACAACGCTCTGTCTATATCTTTCAGCAACGAGCTCCCACATCCGCCTTCTGTGTGTGTGTGTGTGTGTGTGTGTGTGTGTGTGTGAGGAAGTGACAGACACAGTGAGCTCAAATCCATAATTTAACCAAATGCCCACAAGCTGCGTACAGCAACACTGATTTCAACACGTTTCTCTCAGGTCTCCCATGAACACACACACACACACACACTCAACTCAACCCACCACTGTATTTTTAATTGTTGTTCATGTTCTCCCTCCTCCAAACATATACCATCACAGAGTTCAGTGTTTGCAGCACGGCACTCTCCCTTTCTCTGTGCATGTTTGTCATACGGCACACACGGGGTATTTATAGCATTTTCTGTCAGACGATGTAGTGCATTTGTGTGTATTCATTTGGAAATAATAACATTGACAACTGCTTGAGAGATGGAGCTGTTGAGAGAGGGAGAGGGACTCGTTTTGAACATGTACCCACTAACGAGCTGTATTGTGCTCCAGGCGATGTGTATGATAGCTTGAAGCCGCTGTCTGTGTGTGTTAAAGTGTGTGCGCGCGCGCGTGCCTACTTATTGGCAGCTGAGGGATCTTAACAGTTTCTCATTTTCTAATTTTCATGTGCAACTCTTCTCTCCCCTATCTTCTCCCACTCCTTTCCTCTCCTCTCCTTTAACCCTGTTGTCTCCTCTCCTCTATTTTCTCCTCCTATCACCTCTTCTCACTTCCTGTCTCCTTTCCTCTCTTAATTTCTCTTCTCCTCTTCTTTTGTCACTTGCCACCTTGCCACCCTGCCTTCTCCTATCTCTTCCTGTTTTTTCTTGTCCCCTCTTCTCATCTCCTCACCTTCTTTCTCCCCTCCTCTCATTTTTTCCCATCTCCTCCCCTCTCCCTCTTCTCATCTCCCCGCCTTTTATTTCTTCTCCTCTCCTCACTCCTCTCCTTTCTTCCTATATCCTCTCTTCCTAACTTCTCCCCTCTCCTCCACCGTTTTTCACACTCAGAAGTAGGTTTTGTTTTATTACAGCCCAAACTCTCTTCCGTGCCATTGTTTAGAGTGTAATGCATTATCCATCTCCATTCCACTTTGTTCACTCCACTTCACTTCAAGTAGCTGCAACTTATGAGCAACACACACACTCATATGCAGGCACGCGGCGCCACGGTCCCATTACCTTTAATATTTCAGCAGCGTCATAGCATTCGCCAATGGCCTTGTCACCGTCTGCTCCCCAGGGAAACAGATCCTAGATCAGCCTGTCTTGTCCTCACCCTCTAACATCTCCACCAGGACGGGGAAAGCACTCAGCTGACCTCGGAGCTGAGCTTTCACTGTGCCCAGCATTCCCAGGAGTGCCCCCTCCCCTCAACATTACCATCACCACCGCCACCGCTGCCATCTCGAGGGAGGAGCAGAAAGAAGGGAAGGGGAGAGAAAGAGGGCTGGAAGGAGGGGAGAGCGGAAGAATGCAGAGGCAAGTCCGTGGGAGGGGGCGAGGGAATGAAAATAAGATGAGCAGAAGAGAGAGAGAGAGAGAGAGATACAGAGAGAGGTTGTGTGGGTGGGCTATGGGGTGCTGATTAGGCCCTTGGTTTGAAGTGCTCAGCGGTTTACCCTTGTGGATGTGCACACACGCGCTCACATATACACACACACACACAATGCACACACATTGTTTCAAACTGTCTTTATAACTCATTCAGTGTTACAAAGGCTTTAGAAGTATACGGTGAGGACAGTGCGGCGCGTTTATGCATTCTGTTAGAAACTCTCTGCTCTTTGAGGTGGAATATTTCCCTTTTGTTCTGAAATTCATGCCTGTGATCAATTGGATGGAGGGCTACTGCATAATAGAGTTCTGTATGTGTGTGTGTATCTGTGTTTTATCTGCCTGCCCGTGTCTGTCCATCTATGTGTGAAGAAGAGAGCTGAATGTGAAGAATCGGACCGAGCTCTGTGATACGCCGGGCAGAAATTTGTCTTTGTGCTTACCTGAGGCATAAAAAACCTCATCACAGCAGGCAGAGCTCTTTTGTACTCACCCTGCACAATGGTCTAATGCTCCATTCATTTCGCCAGGGTCTGACCACTCGTTAGCTATATGCAGGCTGTGAGGACACACAAATCCAGACACTCACACACCCAAAAAGCATAAGCTATGTCCTGTGAGTTATAACTCATGCATGATCACTAAATGGAAACATTTGTTATCTTCACAACAATACAGCCAGAGGAGCTGAATCTTTTATGGTTCCTTTGCCCCACCCCTCCACACACACACACACACACACATGCACATGCCTTCCACACGTTGTAGCTCACAGGTCATCCTCCTGTGAATAAACCAAAAGAAGACCCACCGAGGCATAAACAACCACACAACACCGCCTTCCTCAAACCTCAAACCTTCATCAAACATTAAAACTGGGGCGGGTGTGCACACACCTTTGTGCACACTCATACACAAACACACATGGGGGCATTCACGCCTTGACAAATGTGCAGTTATGAAACATTAACACAAATATATCCCCATTGTCTTGCTATAAAATATTCAGGTTCTTGTTCAGACTGATACACGCTCATCCTCTATTCACACGGACTAAGCATTCACTTTATGGCGGAAGCTTTGGGGGCTGGTCTGGGCTGGTCCTTGACAAATGTCTTGCTGACTCTCTAAGTTGTCTTGCTGTTAAAAAACCTCAAAGTTTTGACCTACTTAACAGAACCACAGAGATCTCCACTGTCAGTTCATGCATTCCAATAAAGGGCTGTTGCAGTTTTTGCATGTTTTATTCTGTTAAATACAAATGGAATGAATCTTTCATTACTTCTGACCATTTTCCAAATGAAACGCAAGTTTTCTGATTGATTTTCTGCCTTCCAGGCAGCTGCTGGCTTCCACTCATTTCACTCCTGTATGCAAATCAACTTTCAAAGACTTCTTTGATATAGGTAATCCATCGCAATCAACATTTTGTCTCTTTTTGTGAGAGTTAACAGCACTGTTAAATTGTATTGTAAGTATTAGCCACTAGGGGCTTTTTGAAACAAGACAAAGAGTCTACAGCCACACCAACTTCATGGCAATCTATCCAGTAGATGTTAAGACATATCTATGTGGACCGACATTCAGATTCATCCTTTTTGCAACGTCCAAGGCTGATTATTGTTTGTCCCAAGTTTGCTGTTCCAACAACGTGAATGCACTGTTTTTTCCTTGGTGACGTTCGCACTTAGGTGTAGCCTTGAAAGAGCCACCAAAGAAAGTTTTCAAATTATCCAGAAAAAAAGGGTGACAAAATGATAACTTGCCTATTTCAAGCTGGTAATCCTCTGTAAGCTGAATTTCATTTGAAATGAACAAAAAACAACAGCAGGTGGGAAGGTAGAAAATTAATCCAAAATCTTACAGTAAACTTTGGGAAATGATCAGCAGGAACACAAAGTGTATAGACAATTTGTAGTTAGTGGGGTTTGGTATTTAAGATCTAATCTTCACTGCCATCACTTTATAGCAAGCTGAAAATGGATAAACTTTTTGTTTTATTCAGATAGACAGATATGGTTTTGTCCACTGTTGCTAAGTCACGTGGTACTAGTATTGGTGTTGTTGAGAGACTCACACTCAGTAAGGAACCACAAAGCAGCAACTGTGAAGAATAGCTAGGCGGAGAATGGAGAGAGAAAGGGTTGAGTGAGCCCTTGGACACACACACACTCAAAATCTAAATCATCATTGGAAAATCATTAGAAATCTGGCAAAGTATAGGGGCACAGATTGAGGGACAAACCCCCCATTCAAGTGCACACAAAGACAGGCCTGCAGACACACACTAACACACTCACAGAGAGGCAGCCGGGTGGAAGGGAAGAGGGGCGGGTCCAACGATACACTGCTGCGCACGCACACACACACACACACACACACACACACAGCTTGAACCTCACAAACAACCCTCCTTACTTCCCACCCAGCCCGCCCACCTCTGTCGACATTTATTGCTCCTTCTGTGTGAATGTCGCTGACTTTCATTCACATGTTGGGCATTGTGTGCGTGTGTGTGTGCACGCATGAGTGTGCGTGTGTCTATGGGTTTGTCACTGTGAATGAGAGCTCCATTAGTGATTCATTTGTGTGTAGTTAACCATTGTGGAGAGAAGGCAACATTTTATTTGTCTGAACCCAACCCTGACCATATGGCAACATCTTCCCCTGCTCACTCCTCTTTCTCCCCACCACTTTCTTCTCAGCTCTCCTCCTTCTCTGCTTCTCCCTCTGGACTTTACACTCCTTCTTCTCCTCCTCTTTCTTCCCTTCTTCTCCTTCACCCACAGTTCATCTGATCGCCCACTCTCGTCTGCACTTTCTGTCTCTTCAGAAGTTGCCTCCCTGCCTTCTTCCTTTAGCTGACTTTTGGAAATCTATGGAGCAGCTTGTGTGCACGTGTGCATGTGTGCGTGTGTGTGTTGTAGGTCGATGGGGACAGGCCTCTTTGGCTGTCAGCTACAATCAGCCCTCACGTGTGCCAGTAATGTTGTGTATTGTCCGAACACATCACTAGAGGAGCATCTGAGACGTCCATTAAAGTTCAAAGCAATTTATCACTATCTCCCTCCTCCTCCTCCTTACGTCTCCCATCATCCCTCACTCCCTCCTCCTTCTCCCCATGCTGTCACTATCTCCTCCTTCTCCTCTCCTCCTTCCAGTCTCACTACTCTGTCTCTATCCATCACATCCATCCGCTCTCCCCCTTGAATTAAAATTCAAATAGGATTAATCGCTAGGACTTTAACTTTTTTTGGCTGAAGCAGGTTGTGCAACGTGCAAAATGTAAATATAATTCAAAATTAAGATAAAAAATATTGTCTGTCTCCCTCTCTCTACCTCTGACTGTCACACTTGCTAATGCACGATGCCCTTGACATCTTGAGTGTGATTTGTGACAAGCTGAAGGTCCTGAAGGCTTTGCGAGTCTGCGTCCGAGTGTGTGTGTGTGTGTTTCCGATGTGACAGGAGCCACCCTGGGGAATGATAACTTTAGACGGCGAGTTTAAATATTAAACTGGCCTCAACAACCGACAGCACTCTAACACCCGTTCAACAGCCGTTCAACATGGATGTGCGAGCTCTGTTTCGCAAACATTCGCCCACACTTGTTCTAGCCTTGACAGTAAGTAGCTTTCCTCAGCATACATGGCTATGTGAATGTGTGAGTGCAAATTGTATATGTGTCTCCAAGTGTGTGTATGTGTGCGCCCGCATATGCGACACAAGGTTGGATTTGGACTTGTTTTTAATCAGTGGGATTTTGCAAATGGCCTCGGGCTTCTCCCAGGGACTAATTAGTGATGTGACTTCGGCATAATAAATAAACACACGCACGCGCACATGCACAGCAATGCAGCATCAAAACACAAAAAAAAGAAACACAGACGAGAGTTAGAGTAGAGCCAGGATTTACAGATCAGATGGTGAAAGTGTACATTTGCAAGGGAAGTAAACAAATGTGCTTATGCTGCCTGATCCACACTGTAGCTGTTCTGTCTCAAACCTAATTTCTTCCATTTCTCTTCCATTGTCGAGTTTTCACTATTTCTCACCCTCTGTCTCTCTCTCACTCTCACACACACACACATACACACACTATACACACACACATAGATTCCAGTATTTAATGTGTTGACAGCCTGCGCCCAAGTGAGAGCAGAAGGTTGACGGCCTAAGAGAATTCCTCAGGCTTTTCCACACTACAACCTTACTACGCACACACAAACACACACAAACATTCTGGCTGTGTAAACCAGAGAGATTAGCAGCTCATTACCATACCACAGGGGGGCTACACACAGGGGACTGTGTGTTTCTGTGTAGCCTATGTATGTGTGCGAGTGTGTTGCATGTGTGTGTGTGTTTGTGTGCCAGTGCACCTCAGAGCATTGTCTTCTGGTCATAACAACAACTGTTCCATTATTTGTGTGTGTTTCTGTGTGCGTGCCAGAATGAAAGTGTCTTTAATCAGGAGTACAGAAAAACAGAGGCCACAGAGAATTACTGAATATGTTTTCATCGCAGAGACAATTATCAGATTAAACAAATACACCTCGTTAAGCAGCTAATCCATCCGTCCAATCAGCAGGCAGGACAGAGGCGGCAACACCTGCTCCCCAGCGATGACCTTGGACAGATGTGGAGATGATCCACTTTCCAGAGTCACTGCTCAAATTCGAGGGAGGATTGTGTCATCCTTTTGAAGTCTCGCATTTGGCATGAAAAGGGAAATGCAACCCAGTTTACAAATTTTACATTTATTTGGAAAGTTTATTGAGCTCTGCATATTTTGCAAGCAAAGTCCTGCCTCATATTCATACAGTACATGCACTGTTTGGTGCTGTAATAAAACCACGGTTGACAAAATACACAACTGACCCTTATTGAAAGGCTTTTTATTCAAGAGCTAAATTTCTCTGTCCAGGGAAGGAAATTGAACCAGCAGCCCTCTATCTATATGGCCACTATTCTGACTTTTTGTACTGCAAGAGTCTAAACAACAGTCAGCAGCTCTATGAAGGTGTACATAGGAAAAGCGGTGCTTTGTGCTAAATGCTAATATAAGTGTGCTAACATGCAAGCAGGTGTAATGTTTACCGTGTTCACCATTTTAGTTTAGCATGTTTGCACACTAAAAGTCAGAATATTGCCAGTTCATCTCGCGGGGGACAAGAATGTGTGTACGAAATGGCAATCCATTTAACGGTAGTTGCGACATTTCACAAAAAATGGCTTAAGTCAATAAGATGCACACTCTGAGCTCCATGGATATTTGTACCAAAGTTCGCAGCAATCCATCGATAAGTTGTCAAGATATTTTGCTAAAAGCCAAAAATATCAACCTCATGGTGGTCCTAGAGAAAGAGTCAGGGGATCACCAAAATCCATACGTCTGTACAAAATTGCATGGCAATCCATCCAACTGTCAGGGGAGAGCCGGGACTATTGCAATGTGGGACGATTGAAACTCAGCGATTTTCTCAGAGCCCATAGAAGTCTGACATGCCAACCTACCTCAGCACTGACTTGTAATTCTTGTAGAACCGCCAAAAATCAGGTGGATACGTCACACTTTCAGAGGTATACGAAAGAAGCTGTTTTTAGTCATGGAAAGTAAATTCACTCAAGTGGTTATTTTCTTTGAATGACGAGTTGTGTTTATTGTTTCAGTGCCATGGTCATGATCACACGACAGATTAGTAAGTAGCCTACTTTAACACATCCTGAAGTTTTAAATGTCAAAGTTTTACAGTTTAGAAGCGGGTAAACTTTAAAATTCAAGAGTCCCTTTCTACTCTATGTAGATCCGGCAGGAGTGGGCAGACGTTACTAGCCTGCAAGCTTGACCACCAAGATACACACAGGCAAATAACAGGGTCTTTACAGTGGACCAGGATATCAGGCTGCAGATGTGCATAAAAAGGGCAGCCAATATCTAATCCAAATGCACATTAACTGTTGGATATTCTAGTTAGCTAGCTAAGTTAAATTTATGTTATTTTTTGTTAAGAAACATGATATAATAAATATAGAAGGACACTGTCGATCATTCTAAAGAAAAACAAGAATAACATAAACAATTTAAATGTATTGTTTCTTCCATCCCACCTCTGTGTTTCATCTGTCCCGCACAGTAGGGACGGATGAAACACACCTTACGTTCAAAGTGAAATTATACTGAAGTTGTTCCACATTTTAACAAGATAGCACCAACAACAAATGATTTCTGTCTGTAATGTTCTGTTTTAAAATGACGCAAAAGTGTTTCAATCGTCCAAGCTCTCCCCTACTGCGATATATCAATCTGAACAGTTAAATCATTTAGCCTTGGTTGGTTAAACCTAGCGGGCGGCACGGTGGTGCAGTGGTTAGCACAGCAAGAAGGTCGTGGGTTCAAACCCCGGTTACCCTGGCCTTTCTGTGTGGAGTTTGCATGTCCTCCCCGTGTCTGGTTCTCTCCGGGTGCTCCGGCTTCCTCCCACCATCCAAAGACATGCAGGCTAGGTTAATTGGTGTCTCTAAATTGTCC
>JAPMOB010241121.1:0-10807 GCA_029875015.1 Lepomis gibbosus
TATCTATCTATCTATCTATCTATCTATCTATCTATCTATCTATCTATCTATCTATCTATCTATCTATCTATCTATGTTAATAATTTAAAATGCATCCTGTTCTTGTTCATAAGATTCAGGAGATGGAAAAATTAAAATATTCTCTTTCCAAATAATAATATGACTAAGACATCTCATTAGCATACAGTGCAGGGAAGAAGTCTTTAATGAAGGTATCAGAAGGATCTTATTGTCTTGGGATTAACACTTTCTTTTTCTTAAAAGCCATTATTCAACATTGACTAATGAACGTATTGTATTTATTTGTGTTATTTTTGGTCTTTTCTTCATGTTAATTGGCTGTTTTTATATTTCTACTTTTTTTTCCAAAATAGGGCATTGCAATTACTTCAAATTTTTGCTGTATAATTAGAGGTTAGATTTATTTGTTTATTTCAGTGCAACTTTAAACTTGAGACTGATAACAACTGACAAATGATATTGGTGGTGTAGTTAATGATATGACATTTACAGACCCCTATAAAGGGAACATTCACAAACATTGTGGATTTACACTGAACATTTCACTCATTTCACTGTAAAGAAAAGGTGAAGGGCATTCAGTACACAGGCAGGGAATGTGATCACTTAAAATATTACATACATTTTCCTTCACTCTTTATTATAGAAATAACTGGTCACACTGTAGTAATGGTAAATACTGTCCTCTGATTGGCATTAATACACTAACAATGAGGACAACTCAACCAGTTTCATCACAGTCTCAAACAATTACATGTAATAAATAATTAACTCACTGGTGAAACTAACCTTACCATGAGTATAACAAATAAAAAACAGCAAAAATGATGACAATTTATCCCATCCTGTCTGTGTCCATTTTGTATGTGGCTCGGTATAAGGTAAGGGATAAGCATCAAGGTGTCTAGATACAGAAAAAGATCTTGGCAGAGGAAAGGTACTGTGACTGTCCACACAAGGGATTAATCAACACAAAAGTTTTAACTTTGAAACTAAAATTGCTCAAAGTTATTTTGTCTTGTTTTCTTCCAACTGCAGAAACAGCAAGTTGAGGCAAGATGCTATCACTGCCCTGGCAAAATTTGACCAGTTTAAATTTTACCAGACCTATATCGTTCAAGCTGAAGGTGTGAGATTTGATGTTTGGGAGTGTAACACAAATGACAAGATTTGCAACTCTTTCACCAAGTGAAGAGAATGTGTCTTGATCATTGGCAGAGAAAATAAACACGGCTCTGTGCCACATGGCCAAAGACTGTGAGCCCACTGTTGGCAGGTTCTGAGGAGATGGCTACCTTCCAGTCGACACTCAGGGCTCAGAAAGCCTACTGCAATATGAATTAAGAAATGCAAATTTGATTTTGGACAACTGATCTCGAAATTGCACTAAAGTTGCTAATAATAAAAATTCAAAGCTCAGTATTTAATTTTATGTAGAGCCATAAAAATTCAGTGTCTGAAACAATTAACAAATCATTTGTTTAATGGTACTGGTTTCTCTGGTTCAGCGGTGCATTGAAAATTTAAATATACACAATTCAAATGCACTAATCTCTTTTAGCCTCATAGAAGCCGGCTGAAATATCGGGATTATATATTTTGTTATTTGATAAAACTTATTAAAACATCCACTGATCAAAGTGGAAGCTGGACTCATCACCAAACTATAAGAAATCTGTTTAAAGGCTTCAATGAACATGAACAGCGCCATACTTTGAATTGAGCTGAGAATTTTCATGAGTAGTAAAAGGGAAACACAAAATTGTGCCAAGAAAACTTGTTTTATGCTCTTTGACAAAACCTCTAATCGAAGCAAATGCCTATTCCACTACTTTGCCAGACCACCACCATGTGATAAACCAGTCAGTGGAGTTATCATTGCTCAGATATGACTGTGCAATCGGAAATAGTAAATGGTAAAGTAAATAATAATGACCCAGTCATATTTGTTCGAAACTGGGAGTTGTTATCCTTGTGTGTCCTAAATATTTTAATTTTCCATTTGGGAAACTCCCCTGACTCTCTGTCACTGGGGAAGATATAGTACATTGTGATTTATTCTTGTCTGGGGTCAGATGTCAGGGACTGCACAAACTTTCTGGTTTGTGAGTGAACCAGAAAAACAGCTCTCACAAACTTGTTTCCTCAACAACCTTTGGGTTGAGTAAATGAAAATACACTCCTGATTAGCAAAAATTTGATCAGGTTTACTATTACAGAATATAGGAAACATTATATGGGGATAATCGAAATAAATGTACGAATTATGTTCATTTTTTAATTCAGTGTAAATGGGTTTTGGTATATGTTAACATTCGTGTGTTTTTGTGTGAAGTGTGTGCATATGCTTGTGTGTGAGAAACCAGCCAAGCTCTAATGGGTTTGTGTGTGAGATAGGCCAGACTGTACTGCTCTGACAGTGAAAAGAGGATAACAGGGAGATGAGGAGCAGAGAAAGAAAGAAAAAGAGAAAAGAGAGAGGGAGAGGGAAGGGGAGAGGGGCACTCAGATACTCATTAGCCACCAGACGCTATCTGGAGTGTGTCAATAGAGTCATGTTAGTGGGGTGTTAAAGCATTGACCAAGATACGCAGAGAGAGGCAGAGAAATACAGAGAGAGGGGGGGCAGAAAGGGAAGGATAGTGAGAGCTCCCCCACCATTGCAGCACCTGTCACACCTTGAGATAATCATCCATCATGCCTCACCAGTGACTGGAGAGTGTGTGGTCCTTTTTAATGGTCGCCATTGACACGATTCGTCTTCCCCGCCACCCACAGCCTGTCACCAAATTGCTAGTCTTGCAGCGGGGATACATTTTATTGCACCTGTGCTAAGATGAGATGTGTGCATTCGAGCCTCTAAGAAGTTCTGCCTAGAAAGGTGTGATTCCTATGTGTTGATAGAAGGCTAAGAAAATGAAAATTTCTATTGTCAAAACTACAGCAACTTGGGAGGTCCTCAACTGATCATCTGACAATGTATGACAAAACAAGTCTTTGAAGTTATAGTATTAACTCTGCAAGATAAAGACTGATAGCAATACTTGATTTGTTGAACAGCTACTGAAAAAATGTCACTTTGATGTGACAGCTTTTGATTTTCAGCCCGCTGACAGTGAACTAGCTTGTCCTTTTCATCTGAATTATTACTTTCGAACTGAAAAGAGCTCTCCAGCTAAAGGCTAAAGTTATATGATTGCTGAAATAAATCTGACTCTGATGAGTGAAAGAAGCTGGGCGGACAGGTAGGAAAGCCCTGAGACTGTGTGAATGAATAGGCACAATGTCCTTTATGCTACAGATGCCTGGCCTTCACACAAAGACACTGTTGTTTCTTAAAGACAGACATCTGACTTCAGTCAGACCTAGCTTCACACACAGACGTGTATTATAAAATCTATACATGTAGACCGCTCGATGTCATTCCCAGGGCGTTAAATGGCTATTCTTTGCCACCTCCTTTGGCATCTGGTACCAACACACATGGCAGCCTTCAGTGTCCCAGTTCATCGCTAAAAGCAAGCCTAATATAAATAACAGAAAAGTCCAAGTAATGGGGTGGTTGAGGTGGACAGGTGGGTCAGAAACTGGACTTTCACACAGGAAACACTTGTTTGTTTCCAAACTAAAACAAAAAGTCAAAATGGATTCTTTTTAGTTATGTTATGTAAGTAATGTAGTTATTTAAACCCAACCCATGATCATTTCCTACGCCGAAACAAGTAGCTCTGTTGCCTAAACCTAACCAAATTGTATGGTTAATGTTAGCCACGTGCCTTTTCACATTAACAAATATTTTTATTTTGAAAGTCGAATCAGGCGCATATGTATTATTGCCAACTTCAGCAGACGTTGCATATTTATTCTTTCGAATTACACTGTGGAGCCTTACATGTGTAAGAACAAGGCTATAGGGTACCCAGGGTGCTAAAAACCTATGCCAAGGGTGTTGATACATCATCCAAATATGAGAAGTTGGGAATGAGAATGGGTTTTTTGTAGAAGCCTGAATGTTTGAGAATGTCTAGATTTCTTTTGTGAGGATGTGTAAAGTGTAAGTGCAAGTAAAAGTGTTGGTTCACATGTGTTCATATGCTCTTGTATGCACGTTAATGTAAATCTTTAGAATGTGAATACATATATATCACCTACTCCTCATGGTGGCTCTTGCTGGGGAAACTGCGGTAAGGTGAGCTCAGACATTGGAACAGGCGTTAATAGCGCATCTAACACAACTAGATGTCCCATGGTGCAGCTGGGCACGCGAACGGAAGAGGCCTAGCTAATGGGAGGACCCCGGTGGGAGGGTGGCACGCACCCAGGGCCTCTGGCGGTCCTTTTAATAGAGGACCACGGAGATGCCTGCCTGCTGTGGTTTCTGGGTTTCAGATGATTCTAGTTTCAGGTGACATGCCTCATGCTCTATTAGCAGACTCTTCCGACCACAGTTTTCTTTGGCAGCCACACAGGTTCAGACTGCAGCAGCTCTGAGCAAGACTAGTTTTCCACACGCCACCTTTCTCCTCCTCCATCATATACACACATACACACAAATAAACGTATGCAGACACATACCCACACACACACACATGTGAGGGCATACCAACACATACAAAATCTCTATTTCATTAATATATACACATCGAGGCACATAATCAAACATAATCATGCACAGACACTGACAGACAAGCCCGCCGTTAGTCTCACTGGTAAATAGAGGTCTGTTGATGTACATAGATAGCTACGGAGTCCAGCACACAGACATCCATATATTTTGTCTAGGCCAATACTGTAGGTTGGCCTTGACATGGTGGCAGTGGAGGATTTAGGCTCCAGTGGTGTTTGTGAAGTGCAGAGCTGTGTCCAAACATCCTGCTCATTCCTGTGAAGTGGTCGGAAGCTGGACCCTCTCTCTTTGCCCCTTTTCAGCACACTGGCATGCGTTCTGGGTGGCATCAGGTCTCAGGCCTCCGTCAAAGGGCTGTCTCCTTGAATCCTGCTATGCTTCATTCTCTCCTTTCACCTTCTCTGACCATCTCTCTGTCTGCCTCTTAGCAGAGTCATGCCGACTGTATAATTTTGTTCATTAGTTTGGAGGATCCTGTGAGAGTCGATGATGCTTAAATGAAGTGAATGTGTCATTTTTGTGCGGCTTGCATGGAAATCTACAGAAAAATGTGAAATTGAGTTTTCCCTTCTGTTAGAGTGCTGACTTCTGTCTTTTGTCATTGTGACAAGTGTATTATAGCACCATATTTTAATTACACAAAGGCACTCTTTGTACTGTTCAAATCACAGTTCCTACAGTTATTGTTCAGTGATATTGTTAGTGATATATAAGAGTTTTCCACAAGTGATGTCTCAGTTATCATCTCGGCTGGATATTGGCTCTCAAATGAATATTGAACAACTGCATTGTGAATCATTCATGCCATTCTCAAACTACATTTGTGAAACACTTTTCTAGTATCCCATTTTTGAAAAAGCAACTTTAATGATGTCAATGGTACCCTGTATGACAGTTGCTTTGCTTTCTGGTGTGCGGTATGCGCCTGGACCTCGAGAGGTTTGGCTTATACACCTACTGTAAGTAAACCAAGAGGACAGCTGCCATGGATAGAAACTCCTTGGCTTTTAAAGCGTCTGAGACACGTTTTGTTAGGGAAGTACGTAGGGTGTCTGTTTCCACATGTCAAAACCTCTGCTTCTGTATTTCTCACTTAACATGTTGGAGGCGGTGGCTAAAACAAAAAGTGACAATTCAAGACAAAATGGCTAAGAGTGAGGAAGGCATTTGGTCAGTATACAGTTAAAGGTATATTAGCAACTATTGTTGAAGCTAAAAGAAAGTAAATGTTATGCTCTAGCAAATGCTCAATATGTAGACGAGGACTATATTACTAAAAGTATAAAAATAATCTAGCCCTGGTTTACACATTTTACCAAACATTTTAACTGATGTTAAGTTCTTTTGATTCAACCTGTGCATTTAATCCATGTCAATCATTCAAATCATTTATAAAGGTTTCTGGCATGTTGTGTATTGAAACCATTTATCTCAAAAGCTGATGAGAGAGACATCGGTGTAGGCTTCTTGATGTAAAGAAAGATCATTTTGACAACGATGAGGATATTCATGAATCAATGCACAGATATGTGTCTGTTTATGTCTAGCTGCTGTAAATTTGCTGTATAATCCGCATGGAATTGAGATTTTCAGCAGAGGATATTTTCATCCAGGATGATCTGATTTTAATGAAAGCTTCTGTCACTCACAAGGCTAACCTGTGTAATTCGTTATATACACTGTGGCTTGAGGGAAAATGGCAGGCAAGCAGGCCTATAATGTTCAGGTGAGATCAAGAATTGAAAAGAAGGATAACACACACACACACAAGCACACACACACCATGAATTTTAAAATCCTTTTACGTTGTTTTGTACATGTTATACTTGTTATACTGTATTTACAATGTGTAGATACCTTACTTACACACAGTTTGCTACAAGCAATGTACCTATTATGCAATTCAAACAACATATCACCCATCGCATCACAAAAACAGCTAAATTTGCTCACAAAATCAGTCTACCACTTCAGTTTTAACCAAGTGTGTTTCTTTTTAACATGGCCAGTGTGACGGCTCAGCTGACCAAAGAGGAGCCCAACCAGCTGGCTCACGTGACCAACATTGACCGTGTTATTTACATTCAGCTCATGGTGAGCTGTTTGCTGAGAGGGATAATTTGACAGTCAGATAAACAGACAGACAGACAGACGGATAAACAGAGTGTTGGCTACTGACAGAGATCTCACTGTCAGTCTCACTGCCACTCTGTTTCTCTCTCAAGCCCAACAGCCACGGGGCAATATTTGAGCAGACAGTCACCAAGTCTTCCAAATATTGAACAACATGCAGTAGCTGTTTCTTTTCCAAGTGATTTTTGGACTCAATGTCTCTGTTTTCCTCTTCTTCTTCTTGTGGTGCAATACTGGCAGGACACGGGTGGCTTGAACGAGTCTCTGCCTTTCATTTCTTTCTCTATGTCGTCCCTCTTTCTATCTTTATGTCTCTTTTTAACATACTTTGAGAATAAAAGTAATCTAAAAAGTAAGTTTTATCTCTGCTATGTACACGTCTTTAGTACATTTCTCAGATCAGAATTGAAATTCTCAAAACAACTTGTTTAACCTCAACATCATCTTGTCACTTGTGCACATCATCTCATAGTTTTGAACATACTGCAAATGCTTCAGCACATTGAAGCAAATGATTATGTACAATAGTCTGCTGTTTCCTCATTATTGCTTATCTTTTGCTGATCACAATGTATTATACCAATATTTGTTGAATTATCTTATCCCCCAAAACATCTAGGCACAAGTTCAAAATGGCTGAACACATCAAAAGTTAAATAAAATCAAACTTTATTATCATTCTCCACATTCAAGTATACAGATGAAAGAAACATTGTTTCGTACAGGCCATAGTGCATAAACAAAATAAGAATAGACAACAAAAAATCACAACATACTACAGTAGCAACACTGTCCTCAGACCATTCACCCAATACACACATTACCATACACAGTGAACAGTAACAATACACAGTGAGCTGTGAATAATGCCATATATATAATATATACCATTGTCATGTGGATAAGAATCTGTGACCTGACAGACAGGAACATCAGCCTAAGGACTGTTTCACATGCTTACATTTCTGATTTTGTGATTTCTTCTGTTGTGCTATGCAGTGCTGTAAAACAGTCCTTTCTTTTTCTTTTCTGCATCACAATGACAGGCTCTGTCAACAATTACAGTACAAACAGTAAAAACATATTTGTGAATCCTGTCCAATCTATTGCAATGTATAACTTTATACTGCTGAAATTGATATGACATTAAAAAAGTGCAGCCTTGGCATCAAAATGTCAGCCATAGTTTAAATCAGAGTACACTTTTATATTGATAACATGACTAAACATTTTGACTATATTGTTCATAAACAATGACACAAGGACTTGTCATTCTGATGGCACTGACATGTTCACTGACATAAAGAACAAGGTTTTTGAGCAAGTAATGGGCTTGTGCAGGTAAACCACTGTGTTGTGCTGTTTGTTTGATATGTTTCGGGAAAGGCACTTAAAGTTTTGCAAATGTTAGGGACGATTTGAGAAATGTACCACAGCAAGTGAGAAAAACTATAACTCTTTACTTTTATTTTTTGTGTAAAATGTACTGTACTGTAACAAACTATGCCAATAAACGGTTTACTTGCTCTAGAAAGTTAAGGAAAATAAGCTTTCACAATTTGCACCTTACAGCTTTGATATACTGTATTTTATTGTTTTTCCAAATAACTTTAATTAATTCCCATATATGCCATCACAGATATCTATCGCTATTCCTGGCGTCTGTTTTGCGTAGGCGTGACAGTGTGACAGTTTTGCTATATCAGATGGTGTCTGTGCTTGTCTTTGTGTCTCCCTCCGGAGTGTCTGTATGTGTGCATGAATATGTGTATCCATTGTGTGTTCATGTATGTTCATGTATGTACTGTATGTGTGTGTGTGTGTGTGTGTGTGTGTGTGTGTGTGTGTGTGTGTGCACATGTGTGTTCAGTGGTCTGCGCCTGCTGTATCCAGTGACGTTGTCACACCTCTCTTGGTGTCCTGCTGTGTTTCCCGCGGCGTCCTGAGGTCCTGGATGCTGTCTCAGTATCGCTGTTGAGGATGGTGGGCGTCTGGCACAGATAGCACTCTGATAGCTCAGTGATGGACAGCTGGGAAACTTTTTTCCTTTGCTTTCTTTTCCCCATCCCCCACTGAACAGTATGATAACCTGCAGTAAATCTAGCTCAGAGGTTTGTGTGTGTTTGTGTGCATTTGCACTTATGATTGCAGAACTAAATGGGGGTTGGACTTACATTATAAATTGAAATATTGCCTTGATGAATCCTAGAAACGAAGAAAATAGTCTCCCAGAAACTTGAAGCAGCAGGAAAAAAAGACAAAAATATGGCCATACATTGTACAAAGAACTTTTAATAAGAAATGTGAATTAATTTTCCTTTTTATTCCTCTTTCTTTTTCCTTTGTATTAGCAGTTTTCTTCCTTTCTCAATTATATCACCATGTTTAATGCCGCCACATATCTTGTTCCTACGTTTTCAGTGGCTGTTTGGTTATTCACAAATGTCATTGGCATTCTTTTATTCTCCCCTTGTGGTGGCCTGTGGGGGAAAGGCTAATATCTTGTGTGTCAATTCGCAGCATGAAACTTTTAGATCTATATAAGGTTATTCATTGCAGAACTTATTTTCTAAGAGAGAAAAGAAATCCATTATTTATGAACATATTCCCAGTCCATGGCTAATTGTTTATTTTCTTCACAATTGCTTTGATGTAACCAGCTAGACACTTATAGAAGTCTGTCGAAAGCTGAATATTTTCCATTACACTCTTTTAATATATAATTATTGTGTGTCATTCCACTAAAGTTTATTTTAGTTCCGCGTTTCCCACATGTGGATTTGAGTAAATTCAATAGATTATGTCTATGTCCTGATCTGAAATGCGCCACAAAGACTACTTCTTAAGCTTATTCCAAATTTTTAGTTCCCCTGACAAATATTCCTAGTTTTCATTTCCTGACACTACTGGGCAGTTTTATCTTTTATCTATTGCCGTAAGCACCCATTTACTTCCTTTGGTTGTACTTGTAAAACAAAATAGAGAAATCACTTGCCTGGCACTGAGAAAAATAACAGAAACTGCTTTTGGAGTGAACTAGGCGCAAGGTGCTGTGTTCTTCATAGGGCTTTCTGTAATTAAGCAGGCTGCACATTCCTCAGTTAACATTATGTCTCAAGCTGCCTGATCAGCACTCTGCAGTATTTAGAGAAGTTTAGGGTGGGAGCGGACGCCCAAGCCGCAGAAGAAATCTAACGGTCATAAAATCAGTTTAAACTACAACAAAGAAAATGGCCCCCTATAATTAGATTAGGGAAACATAAAACATAAAAAGAAAGCAGGGTTGTGTATACACACCCTGCCAATCTTGAACTTGTATACGATGCCCTGGAGTTGGGCATTTGGGTAGTTAAGGAAACAGTAGTAGTGATCCCAAAGTGGTTTTTCTATAGTTTGTTGTTGTTTTGAATCACACTAAACAGCTACTGGATAACTTGCAAAGAGGGTAATTATATATCACCCAGTTGTCTGTTTACATTGTCTCTCATGCTATTTTTTTTACAAAACATACAGTGTATCTTTCATTTAAGTGTAAGTGCACTTATATTCATTGTTAGTGACAATAAGTAACTTTACGTTTAGACCTCAAAGTTTTGTGAGCATTTCAGTAAAATGATAAGACTGTAACAGTTTTGTCGGCACTTCTTCATTTTTTTTTGTTGCATGCATTGTATCAAGTTCAACGCACAAGTTGCTACATGTAAAATGTTTGAACGCGCTGTCAAATAAAAGTTAAAACTTTATTGTCATTCTCCACATTCAAGTATACAGCTGAATGCAATGTTGTCTCGTACAGACCATGGTGCATACAAACAAAACAAAACAAAATAAGAATAGACAACAAGATATCATAACATACTACAGTAGCAACACAGTCCTCAGACCATATACCATTCACAGTATGTATATACATATATATATATATATATATATATATATGTGTATGTATATATATATATATATATATATATATATATATATATATATAGAGAGAGAGAGAGAGAGAGAGAGAGAGAGAGAGAGAGA
>JAPMOB010241124.1:0-15146 GCA_029875015.1 Lepomis gibbosus
TATTCTTTGGCGTTTGAGTTTGTTTAGGGGCACCTGTGCTTGTGTCTTTATTTATGTATATTGTTTCTAACTGTGTTGATAACTTGTCCAGCACTTTGGTCAACTCTGGTTGTTTTTAAATGGGCTTTATAAATAAACTTGACTTGACTTGACAAATAATTGCTGCGTTGATAACCTGTGATAAATCCTGTCTTATAATATTATAACCTCTGTACCCCTGGATCTTATCTCATTATTTCACTAGCACCTGAAACAACACGCCCTCACCAACACGGCCCTTTGTGTAGTTTTAAAGCTGTTTTCTGTCAGAACGCCCTCTCAGTGAGAACTTGAAAGTGACAGAGTACATACCCAATGAGAGGGGTGAGACCCAACAACTAATGTTTGCCCCAGTGCCTCCCTACAGTTTAATGCGGTTATGGTGTGAAAGTGATGTAAATAAAAATAAATATACTTAGGTAAGGTCAATTTGACACTTTGACAGTTATTTGTGTGGTGTAATGGGCACAAAATATTTTACAAAGAGAGAGACAGAGACAGGAAATTTGTCCACTGAGTGATGACTTGGCAGGCTGACTGTGACCAGAGCTTTGTAAGGTTAAATACCAATAAAAAAAATGCATGGCCTTAAAAATTGACCTGTCCGTTATTCCTTTTGCTAAGTTGAAACAAATCACGCAGTGGATGAATTGACTTTTTCTCTAGAGGCTATTGTTGCTGAAAATAGCTGCTCTGTGTCGATTGTGTGGTGGAGCTGCTTTGTGCTCAGCATTGTTTGCTAATGAGAGGAGAGAATGTTCACCTGCTCACCTGACTGACACACACATACACACACACACACACACACACACACACACCAATAACGACATTCTTAGAAAGGATGACCAGATTTGTGCGTGTGCACATAAAAGGACAATGCTTTTAGAAAATGTTCCACCACAGACTTTTTCTTTTGTGATGTTGATTAAAATTAACATTAAAATCTAAATGGAAATCCACGTCTTGATATATGATGCAAAAGTAGTTTTATGTGTTTCTAGACTGCTTAAAATGACCCATCACAGAGGTCCAAGATCCGAAATGAAGGTTATATTCTGTATAATGTAACAGTAGGTCTATGAACACAGCCTTCTCTCGCTACCAGAGCTCATCAGCTGGTTGCCGCATGTATGCTCAGCCAATCAGAATGAGCCCTGAAAATGTGACCCTGTTTACCGTAGCTGCAAACTAATTTGCTGTTTTTAATGAAAGATAAGCCACCCCTGTGACTTGTTTGCAGGTTGTCCATATTTAAATCAGGAACCTGCTTGACCTCAACATACGTCATGGACCTCAGAATGTCTGTTTCATCACAGTTTGGGAGGGTTTAAAGTTTTTGGCTGAACCAAATCACATCCAAGCAGCAAGCTAGTTTTGAGCTGAAAATGTGCTTTCCTTTACAATATGAATTTTGTTGGAGTATTTTTTTTAAATTGTAATTTCTTTTTGTTTGGCCCAGTGGCAGCAGCAACACAGTGAAGGCAATGCGTTGCAAAGTGAAGTTCAGCCCTACTCTCAGAACTGCCACCTATTTCATCTCACTAGAGAGTTAGTTTGCAGGCCAGGTTTACAGACCACAATCTCTGATTGACCCCTCCACTAAGCAGACTGGACTTGTGTGTGTAATTGCAAATGCTGCAGCTTCCTCTGCTGCCATTTTTACAATTTTGAAAATAGGTTGGTGGTCCATCCCTTTCCACTGCCAAGATGGTGACCGTTGAGGGCGTGAATTGTCCAGTGTTCCACACTCACCTGTTTGACCATTATGTGTACACCATCTGGGAACTCTCAGTGCACTGCATTTTGCCACAATTGTCAGTGTGGTAGCACTTAGGCTCTCAATATAGTAAGTCTAAGTATGGAAGAGTGTCAATTGAGACACAGCTACACTCTCTTGGTGTCAGATACAATAAAGCACTGCTGGTGCAGTGTGTATGTAACGATAAAACCTGGGCAGGAAGAGTAAAATCACACACTCTCTTGTGGTGACTCCATACGTAGTGATACAGTCATACAGAGGAGAAGTGGATGAGGTTTATATATCAAAGAGCAGTGGCAAGAGAAGGGCCCATAGGGCTGAATGGGGACCCACTTCAGTGTCAGGTTAGAACCATAGACTGTATATAAAAAGGTTAGAACATTTCCAGTGTCTATGTGTGTGTTTGTGTACAATGAACAATCAGTCAATAAGTCATAAAAGTGTCAAAACACAATAATCTGAATTACATGCTGATCTTATTGATCTTTCTACGTCAACGCCTTTTGTACTGTAGTTACACCCCCACAAGTAAAACACTCTGGGAGAAGTCTTACAGTCAATAGTGTAGTGCAGGATTACAAGGGAACTGCATTCATTTTACACACAGTACTGCTGCGTGTGTGAATCTTTTGTGTCTCCAGGGGGAGCTGTGTAAAGTCTGACAAACTGCCTTGAGTCACCCTCAGTTGGGGCTGAAGGCTACAAGTTGGGAAATGAAAATAAAAGCGTGCTGTGGCGCTACAGACCTCTGTAGCCCGCTCATCATCTCTGCTGGAGGCTGGCGGCTCATACCTAGCCTCTACTTGCATGACACACCAGAATCTCCGACCAAACTGTTATCGGGCGAATTGCATTGTGGGTAACGTAGGCGGCAGGTTTTGACAAGGAAGAAGAATGCATGGAATAAAAATGATGATCTCTGGTTGAGCTGCATAAATTTTTATACTTAAAACAATGTCCATTGTGAGTGCAACAACGTCATAAGAGTGCAGCGCTAAACTGGTGGTGCACTGTTTTAGGTTTAATGGGCACACTCTTTAGCGGCAGGTTGGAGGGTCACACCTGTATTAAAAACATCCCAGAACAGAATAGAATTCATGGCCAAACTAGTGAAAAAGAAAAGATTAGGAGGTTACTGTTTGTCAGTGTGTGTGTCACTGCAGTCAGTTTTATCACTAGGAAACAGAAAGAAATGGTTTAATGCTGTTTAACTGACTGCCTGTTAAAGCTATGTTTGGGTTAATATGCTTAAGATTCTTAAGATTAAGTTAAAAACTTGATATTATGATGAAATTTCAAGTATTGATATCAAGTGATGATATTGTTTTAGTGTTCCTTCTTTTTCTCTCCCCCGCCTCTGTCGTATTCATCCTCCTCCTCCTGTTTGCAGGCAGAATGAAGTGCTGTGGAGAGAGGTGGTCTCACTGAGACAGAACCACACACAGCAACAGAAAGTCATGAACAAGGTCAGTGTGTGTGTGTGTGTGTGTGTGTGTATGCCATGAACAGTAAGTCATTTGTGTCACAACACAACCTTTTAAAGTGAATTACATCCTGATCTTGCTGACGTTTCTTCTCTAAAGCTTTTTACACTGAGATACTCCAGACGAACTCATGTGATGTAGTGTAGCGTGTGTGTATGTGCAAGTTTTCTTCTGTGTGCGTTGAGTTTGTGTGTGTGGAAGTGGTGGTAGAAGAAGTGATAATACTATGGAAATGTACTTCTGGATTATTCCTTCTATTAACTCTGAATAACAAATATTACTACCACTACTATAACCAGCCAGAGATCTGCAATTGTGTGAAACTGAACATTGTTTTCCTCTCCGTTATGTTCATGGTTGTGGATCTAGTGACCTAGGATCTTGGCTGCTAATTAGGTTGACTGTGATACACAAAGGATAATTTTTGTCCTCATGTGCTAACCTGTTCAACTTTGTGTAAAAAATCCAATGTCATTTCCATTCGCCGTTGTTCCAGGCACATGTTTGGTTGTTCAACATATTACAGTGTATGAGAGAATGCGTGTCAGGCCTCAGTTCACATCATAACATCGCTAATATGTTTTGAGACAATGACACAGGGTGGGGCCATGAAAATTATTTTCAAATTATTGCTTTTATGTTTCAAGAAAAGTAATGGAAGAAAATAACAAGTCAATGTGTTTTGTGTGTGTGTGTGTGTGTGTGTGTGTGTGTGTGAGGAGGAGGGTGCTGATTCATGCTGTGCTTTTTCTCTCTTTGCCAGCTGATTCAGTTTCTGTTCAGCCAGATGCAGTCCAACACACCCAGCACTGTGGGCCTAAAGAGAAAGCTGTGAGTACATGCAAGCACGCACACGAACACACACACACACACACACACACACACACACATACACAAAACACACACAGTGGAGCAATCAACAAAAGTGAGACAAACAGGGCCACAGTGGGGCAGAGGGAAGGGCTGGCTCAGCTGACAAACTGAACAATCTAACTCAACAAGCGCTGTGAATGGAGACAAGTGCTGAATCAGTCAGTCAGACACACACACACAAACGTGCACACACACACACACACAGTAAAGGCAGAGCAGAGTGCATGACCCTGCTACAGCCTGTGTGTGTAAAATGCTGGCTCAGCTTTGCTGCTGAGTGTGAACAAGGCCGACATGAGAAAGGAAAGGCACGCTGGAACACAAAAGTGCTTTAGAAATGTGTATTTCAGGGTCATTGTGCTACCTTGCAAATGTGTGATTTTGCCCATCTTTTAATGATAGTCATGTCTGGACTCTGGCTCTTTAATACTCTTTCTGAATGTCCACCATCTGTGTTTAGCATCCACCAACTCATGTCACACTTATCCCCTGACTCACTCACCCACCCCACATCTCCCATTTCCTGTCACATCCGCACAACAACTTTCTAAAAAGGCAAAGAGTGCTCCAAAAGTATCTCTAAAAAACAAAGCTAAATGCTAATATCAGCAGCTAGTGCTGATATGTTCACAATGGCAATGTTAACATGTTGATATGTTTTGCAGGTATAAAGGTTACCTTGTAGAGTAAACAAGTATAACATCTGTCCCATTCAGCACCTTCAAAAACAAGAGAAACGCTAAAGTAAACTCGACAGACAATGAATAAAGCCTCCATGTGTAATAATTTATATTCATTCACTAATTAGTACTCTGCCCTTCTGTCCTCAGCCGTGTATAGCTGTATTCACTACTGATGCTTAACTGATTTAAAACACCTGTTCCCTCCAGGCCCCTGATGTTGGACGATGGATCTCCCAGCCCTCCTGCTTCCAAGTTCAGCCATAGTCATCAAATGGAGCCCATGCACGAGCCCTTCTACATCCAGTCGGTGAGCATATTATAGAACTAATGTGTTTACCACTCTGCTTCATCACTCCTAAAGTCCAGTAAGCATGTATTTAATTAGTAACATTATCTTAATATAGTTTTTAGAGTAGTAAAACGTTTGCATCTTTTCCAAAAATGAATCTCCTGCCCAATGTTTCGTGCTCAATGACACATTTTGCTGAGAGCTTTAACAAGTAAACTACCTTTGTGCTGACCTTCCACGTTCAGCACAAAGAGTGCCGGCAGCCACATGCGGTAAACATCAACTTCAAGTTACTGCCTGGCCTTTCTAAGTGCTTTGCCATGGATCTTTCAAGCCAGTTGATTTACACACACCAGTCCTAATAAAGTAATCACTTTCTTCAGCAGTTATTTGAATGTAAATTTAAAGTGTAATTGGAATATGGCATATCTACTACATCACAGTGAAGATATTATCTGGACATAAATCTCATTCAGCCTGCCACTGTACGCCTAGCTGTTACGTTATATCACCACTAGTGGGAAGCAGTGTGTAGTGACGTATTTGGAGGCCTATAGATGAATGTATATAGAAGAGTGGACCTTATTACAGGCTGAATGCACTAAAACCTTAGATATCAGTGAATTGACTATTTGCATTGTAGTTTGTATTGTCACACTAGGGAAACATGCTGCCCTACAAAGGCACAGAGCAGCCTACAGTAGCACTGATGTTGAGATAGTCTGGCTGGGAAGGTACTGAACATATAGAAAGGTTGTAATACCTTCATTTTATACATTTAAGTGCAGTTTTTTACCCAAAAGATTCACTAGTATGACCATACATGATATCTAATAAGGTGCAGATACTGCACTCTGCTGTTACTTTGGAAACAAAGTACTTTGTTTCGAAAAGAAACTATTATGATTATTTATAGTTTCTACAAGGCATTGAGTGTGTCTCTGTTTTTGCAACATGTCTCTGGACTATTTACTATATATAAGAGCTGAGATGGCAATTACTGTGACTCTGATGTGCTAGACTAGCTAGCCAAATCAGTTTAGCTGTTTTTTGTTTTCTTCATTCAGAACTAAATTTAGCGGAAACTCATTTAATAATGGCATCAACCTGAAGAAATGCCATCAAGATTCATCATCTTCATTCATCAAAATTAAGATTTTTTTGATTACAGGGAGCTAAGGAGAGGAAAGAAGTACATTTAGTTTTACCTGAGACTTGTGGCTTTCTCAACAGCTTACTTTGCACGTAAAAGGAGTTTGACTGACCAACTAGTCCAGGTGTCTAACCAAACCTGCGAGCATTTAGGCACATCACAGTCCTCTCCTCTTCTTCCTCAGCCATCCAGTGAAACCGCTTCTTGCTCTACCAGTGGGCTGACAGGAGGTCCAATCATATCAGATGTTACTGACATGTCTCAGGCCACCATGACCCTCCAGATGCAGCCTGATGAGACCAGGTGGGTGATGTAATAAAACAGAGATAGATATTGGATCATACAATTGTTAATGTAGACAATGCTGTATGAAACAACTTCTCAAAAAAGGTTGTCTATCTCGTGAAAGTGTATGTTTTCTTGGCCCACCTGGAGCAACCTCTGACTCACAGTATTGAACTCTACCAACAGGGAGAAGTGCATGATGCTCATCAAAGAGGAGCCTGTGAGTCCAGGAGTGAGAGGAGGAGGGAAAGGAGGCAGTGTAGGGGGAGGAGAGGCGGTAGCGTTGACATCCTCCTGTGAGGTGTGCTCCTCAGAACCTCCTGTCCTCCCCGTCGCAATGGTCCAGTCTGTTCTGGAGGGGAGGGGCTCTGTGGCTTCTATGGTGGAGAGGAGGAGTAAGAGGCCTGCCTTGGACAGGTAGGTGCTCACACAAGATCACATAGAGAATGGGGATGTGCAAGTGGTGAGGAAATGAGCATGTGTGTCTCTGTTTACATGTTACATATTAATGTGTGTGTGTGTGTGTGTGTGTGTGTGTGTGTGTGTGTGTGTGTGTGTGTGTGTGTGTGTGTATGTGTGCAGAGTGGAGGTTTCAGATGCAGTGGAGAACGTGGATATGAGCCTGGAGGAGCTGCAGCAGCTGCTTCTCAGGAGCCATCAGCAGAGTACTGTGGAAGCTGGGACCAGCGCTGTTATGGATGTCAGTAGATCTGTACTGTGACATACATAAAGAAACACTTTGACAGACATCTTGTTTAATAGATTCATATATGTCTACTATTTGAGATGTCAAACTGTTAGCTTTATATATCACGGCTTACACAGTGGCAAATGAGGTGAACTATTCCTTCACACTGACCTGCATGAGTACGTTTTTTCTCACTTCTGTTTCTCTCTCTCTCTCCCCCTCTGTAGCCCTTCAGTTTAAGCCTGCCTCTGGCTGAGTGGAACTTCACAGAGATAGAGTCCAACCTCAAATCAGTAAGTCTTACAGCGTGTCAACTGTTTAAATCAAATGTGAAGAGAGCTTTGAGTAAAAAGCTGTCCTGGTCAGGAGTAACCACCTTGTCCTTTGATCACACATCATGATGGCAGCTTCTCTGCTAACCACACTGTTATCATCCCAAAATATAGCCTTACTTATTACATTGCTCATTGATAATTAAGGATTATAAAAATCATATCAAAGTGGAGTAAGGGTTAAACAAAGCGCGGTTATCATTTGGTTATTTGAAGGTCTTTTTGAACATTGCGTTTGTTAAAACTGTATGTTTAAGTTCACCAGCTAAAGGTGGAGCCAGATGGATGTTACATTAACTGATTATGTTTGGCCACTTAGGGGCAGTGCAACATGCTGTAAACACCACAGGCAGGTAGTGTAGGTTTTTAGAGCTTTTCTGTTCACAACAGGCGCTTTCTGTGTCATGGAAGGTAGCTGATGAGAGCGGTGAAACCTAACCAAAACAGAAAGGTTCAGCACTATTAAACCGAAACAATTAGCTAAGAGAGGCTAAAACACTCTGGAGAGGTGAAGGATCAGCAATCATGTTATCTCTCGTTATCCCCAACAGTAACCTTACGCAGCAATCTGCCAGGGGTTTATGCTTAATTGGATTGGATTGGCGAACGCAACCCCACACTGTTGCTCTGCATCCAGTCGCCTGCTGTGCCAGCACAGTCTTAGTGACATAAATGAGAATGTATGTTTTTTGAGGCAGTATAAATGGCGGTTCGCATACAATCTTGGGGCATCAACAAAGAGGCCTGTCTGATTGGCTGATTGCAAAGATACAATGTGGTTGACAATGTAAACAACACTCACACCAGTAAGGAGTGGAAACATTGGCTGTGGTTTCCTGCAAAAGTAGAAAAACGATTTCACTCAAAGCTTATAAAAGTGTCAGCTGCAAGGCTCAGGCTGAAGGTTCTGTGCTCCCCACTCCTTCACAGTTTGTACTTCCAATGTCAGAGAG
Source organism: Lepomis gibbosus (assembly GCA_029875015.1). Classification (NCBI taxonomy): domain Eukaryota; kingdom Metazoa; phylum Chordata; class Actinopteri; order Centrarchiformes; family Centrarchidae; genus Lepomis; species Lepomis gibbosus. The sequence goes on from JAPMOB010241124.1 coordinate 8,539, forward strand.
CTAACCACCATTCTAGCTAAAGAAATTCAATAATGTCACTCAATTTTCTGGCCACCTTGGATTGACTAGTCAGGATGGTGGAGCTTAAATCGTCTTTAATGAAAGTGGCTTTGTAAAACCTCTTTCAACACCGGCAGGTACACAGGACCTCTCCAAAAATGCTTTGCATCTGCATTTTAAACATTGGATTTGTAACCCAGTAGAAAATTTAACAGTTGAAGTAGAGAGAAGTTATGTGGGAAACTGGTGCCATGAAATGATGAATGATTTATAAAGGAGTTTCAAATGATTGAGTACTTGCTTGCCTAATAAGCCATATGACATTTGTTCTCATCAGTGACCCTGAATGGCAAACAGCAGCTACTTCCCTAAATGGTTCCTACTGTTTTGTAATGTGTGAATCACTAACTATGCTGATGCAACAGAAAACACTGTTGCAAAACACAAGCGCTGCACTTATGAACTCATCTTTGGCCATCATGAAAATGTTTTCTTTTGTGGAATGCTAAACATCTGTCTCAGTTACTTTAACAAGACAAATATTTGCTGATTGGAGAATATTTCTGTTGGTGCACTGCAACACTTTGAGCCAAACTGCAAGGAGGGCAACTGCATTGAAAGACATTAAGTTTTAAAATAGACTAAATGTGTCTTAACTTGCTTTACTTCTTTTACTGCATGAAGAAAAGATGCTGTTTAAGAGGTCATTAACAGATGGTAACAGTATGTTACCAACAGTGAGGGTGATCTGAGAGTCAGTGAGGAGAACAACCTGCCTGGGCAACAAACGTAAATGTAAGATGACAGCAGACACAAGACCAGTTGTTCTTTCACAGTGAGTTACGTTGTGGAACCACCTGTTTTTATGCACGTTTTCAATTTGCACAAAAAGTGTCAATTTGCTTTCACAGTCTTGCTACACAAAGTGCAACGGGAATAGACTTACTGAATAAATCATGAAGCATGTGACGAAATGTCCACCAAAGCTTTTGCTCCACTGATGAGATGAAAAATTGCAGCAGACAAATATATCAGACCTTTGTGGAGCAGCGAGGAGACTGTCTTCAAATTAAGACATTAAACAAACATAACATTTCGAGCACGTTTTCCCAAACTTTTAATTACATCATTTCCTTGCACCCTTTGGCAATGTTTTTTTGTTCTTTCTTTTTTCTGGGCTCCAGACTGGAGAATTAGCCAACCTGTCCTCACCAGAACGCGGCCTTATAGTTCGATTGTTCATGCAGCTTATTGTTAGGCTTCTTGTGGTCATAAGAATTATGGAGGCTGCAAATGAGGAAGCAAAATTCATTCTCTGCATTAAACCCATCCCTCAATGGAGCTGCGTAATCCTAACCCTAAACAAACTGTGACTGTTTCACAACACTGACCACATGTTTAACGTCATGTGACTTGTGTAATGTACTTAAAGAGCAGTATGCCAGTTTGGTTAGGTTTAGGCAACAAAACTACTTAGTTATGTTTAGGAAAAGATAGTGGTCGGTCTCCTGGGTGAAAGTCCTGTTTCCATCCACCTCCAGACGTGGACTTTTTTGATCTTTATACTGCGTCACCTGACTTCCTCATTTGCTCTCTTCATACTTAAAATGGCCAAGAGAAGTCTAGGCCTAACAATACATACAAATATGGGTCGTAATAAGCTGCTTGCACAATCAACCTATACAGCTGTTCTCCTGGTGACGGCAGTGCTTTCTAACAGTGATATGTGTCATTAAAGGAGTCATTGGCAATCGACTAATTTTGTGGTTTAGGTATGAGGACTTGCAGCAAGCACCACAGTGATTTTCTGTGACCAGGAGACGCCAGGAAATGACTGTGCCCCGGGCCGCTGGTGGCCAAGAAATAGACACCAATGAGATGAGAACATAACTCCTCATAAAATCACAACTAGTAATTTTTGAAAAGAGCCAGGCTAGCTGTTTACTTCAAATTCCAGCCTTTATGCTAAATTAAGCTAATTGTCTAGCTAATGGCTCTAACTGCGTAAACGACAGATGAATACGAAGGTAGTGTCAATCTTTTTATCTAACTCTTGGAAAGAAAGTGAACATGTGCTTTCCCCAAAATGTCAAACTATTCCTATGAGGACATGACAGGCGTAAGGTATGTAAGCGTACAGAGGATTTTCTGCTACCATTTTTTAACGAGGAACGTATGTAACAGTTTTATAATTTTAACTAATTGCTTCATTAAAGTCTATAAATCATTTACTGTTTAATGGCTTTATTGATCTGCTATAAGTCATTAATAAGAGTAACTTTTAAGTCGACAGGTTGTGAAATATCTCTTGCTGGTGAGTCATAATGAAGTAGTCATTGATAAATGTTCATGAGTGTCTCGTCTTCTAATAGGCCATTAAGTTGTTGCTGATAAAAAATGAATAAGTCAATAATAAAGGGTATTAAACATCACTTCTGCAGTTTCTAGTTGTAAAATGTTATGTGTGATAGTAAATGTATACAAACCTCCTCCAAAAGGTCAGAGGTCAAGTGGTCCATTGGAGGGTTTGCCTGATGAACTGTAAACCAAAATAACAAAGCAAGTGGCAGCCAGAGAGATGTGTCACTCCCTGGAAACCCAAACTTGATAATGGCTTATCACTTTTTAATAGAGCATTAGTAAACGTCTATCTTACCCTTGCCAACTGCAGGGCCATACCCCTGTCATGTAATGTGCCATTCTTGAGTTTTAACAATTTCACTGCCTCATAAAGTCTCAACATTCCCACTGTTCGTTACATTAAATTAGGTACTCATTCATCCTTTTCTTCATCATAGTGTACATATTTGACCAGCAAAATGTTTAGCTATATGGAAAAAGGTGATTTTAGAGCCTTCCTTCCTCATACTTCGTTAAGCTCTGGTATCAGAGTTCAGATAATAGCAAAGTCTGCGCTTCCTTAAAAGTGGATCATAGCATATCAACAGCTCTTGCATACCTTAAAAAGCCATTATGATCCATCATCCAGAGCTTTAGATATCCTTCTAAAAGGCAAATTCCTTGATGCGTGGTGTAATAGCTCATCTAAAAGAGAGCTAATTTCTCATCTGCCTCTGTTAGGTTTTGTTTATGCAGCTGACAGTCAATACAACTCCCAGTAATTAGAGTGCTGCAGGTTTTTCCCCTTCCAGTCACATTCTGTGTGTGCCGTGTTCGCCTCATGTTATCGTTAGTTATCATCAGGGATGCAAACTCACCAGGGTGAAAAAGGTGACAAAGATGCAAATGTTTTGTTGTTGTTTTTTGCATCAGCTTTACATATAGATCTTGTTTGGATGGTGTATTTATAAATTGTCACAACAACAGAACCGCCAAAAGGTTATTTCATTATGTCGTTGCTTGCCACTTGCCCTCTTCTCGAGTGACTTAATTAGGCTACTGTAAAAGGAATTTAACTACATCATATGTATCTTAGGTCCATTTGAACTAAATCTCTACACCGTTCTCTCATGAATCGGTCTCATCTTTCAAAACAAATACAAAAGTTTAACTGAGTTGTGGTTATGACAGTGTGAGCCTTGATAATATGATCTTACATTAAGTTGGCTCAACTTATGTTGTAATCGTTGGCAAAATGGTCATGTCTGTATCAATAAATGAGTGGTCCCAGAGCCCTAATGTCAGAAGTTTGAATTTTTTGTAGAATTTGGAATAACAAGTACGCTAGTTGGTTGATAATGTTAACTCCTATTGTTACATCCAAACTGATTAGCGTTCACTAAATCAAAAGAACTCAACCTTATCGGGATAACTAACGGTACCGAGCATGACATATCATCATAAAAGCCTATGAAGGTTATCATGGTGCTACTCTAAGACATCCTTAAGGCATGCGGGCAGTTAAAAACTGACCAAAACAGAGATGACCCTCTTCAGTCTCCAAGTCACCAATGATATGTTTTGGATTAAAAATGGTGATTACAAGTTTAAATCCCTGATTATAAATTCAGTACTCACCCAAACATATTCTGTAACCATCTTAAGGAGCGTCAGCACTAACTGAAGATCTTTTTTTGCTCATGAGGAAAGATCTGATATGGGAGGCAGTACAATGCACTTGTGCTTTTGCTGAATATATTCAGTCCCATTGCATTATTACTTACTTCCTCCTTCCTTTGGCTGAGTTTATACCCTAGAAATTACTCAAGAAACGACTAGCCTTCACAATGCTCAGGCTTTGCTGTGTTAGGTCTGTCTCTCAACTGCTCTTCTCTCTGGCCACAGTCCTGGGTCAACAGACAAATTGCAATATTCCCCTTTTTCATCATTCTCTTTAACCTAAGTTCATGCTCATGTTCCCTGCTTGTGCCCTATTTCTCTCTCTTCATCCTCCTGCTTCTTCATTGCTGCTGCTGTTGTTCTTCCACCATGTCTTCTATTTGTTGCCTGACTGGGCTACACTTACATCAGATGCCTCAGGCACCAGAGAGCAGATATACAGATACAATATTTAGCTTAACAGATGCACTGCGAAATAATGCTGCCCTATGATTTTAATGTGTGAGTTTTATAAAAATGAGAGAAAAGTTGCAAGTTATTGTAAGTATTATTTTTCTTTTTTAAACACAGGATGCACAACAAAGAGGTCTATTTAAAGGGTCAAGGTTCATTCAATAGGAAAATAAGCTCCTCTAGAGTCTGGTGGTATAGCAACAGATACTGCTGTATCGCTTGCCAGATGGCAGCAGGATGAACAGGCTGTGACTGGGACAGGATACTGTCTTTTAGTATCCTTCAGGCTTTGGACAGGCACGTCCCTTCACCGATATCACTGATGCTTGGTAGATGGGTACCAATGATGTTCTGGGTGGTTTTAAGTACCCTGTGCAGAGCCCTCCTGTCTTGGCACGTGCCTCTCCCATGCCGATTTGTGATGCTTTCACTCAAAATGCTTTATAGGGCTGTCCATAACATGATGTTGAAAGATTTACATAGTCAAATCTGAATTGTCAAGTCAGGGGGGTTGTTGACCCCTTCCTCTCTGGTCTGCTCGGCTACCATTAACTGGTCTTGGATTTGCTGACTCACCAAAAGTTGCATGCATGTCACGGTTATTTGCGGGTCTATTCCAAGTACTGTTTAAAAACTATATAATATTCTTGATGTCGTTAATCAATGGGAATAAATGATTCAAACGTCCCGTGAGGTCCACACACAACTCGGCTCTGGCACTCTTGCTCTTCTACATTAACTACACACACGGACATGCTACACCCACACATGCAGAGTGACCCTGCCCCCCTTCTTTAAGGGTTACAATAATTTTGAAATTATTCACGCACTTTAAAATATTCTTATTTTTTTATTACAGCATTATCCATTGATATCCACATCATAATAGGCTGTATATTAACTTATTGGTAGAAAAACAGTTGTTCTATGAAAAATCAGACATTGAACGTCCCCAGACAGCCAAAATCCTCCTCTTTTCATAACGCCTCTGCGAAGATTCGACGGTGAGATTGACAGTCGAATCAGGGTCCTCTATCGTAGCATCAAATCAACGACTATTTGGGTTCACCCCTATTTTCTATTGCTCCTTTGTAAAAGTAACAATAACTTGGCAATTTCCTTCATTAAACAGAAAAAATACAAGCATACTCTCTGAATTCAAGTGTCCCTCTTTTACCGAACTAATGGCCTTGTTAACATCGTAAACCACACTTCATTCAACCTCAACAGAAACAAAAAAAAAATCCTGCTGAGCCTGGTAGCAGCAGTTACGACCTGATGCGAATACGTAGGAATTTGAAAGGTGGAGAGTCTCAGTTCTTACACATTGGGCATGAATTGAGACATTCTGTAACAAGTTAAAACTCCTTGTAGTACATAAATAAGTGTTTGTTTTTTCCTTCACAGTACATGTTCCAGAACCAGGAAGCGGAGGCCTTTCCAGCTCCTGGCTGTGAGGAACAGTGATCAGTCTGTGCTGTGGACTCTCCTTAAAGTGGAAGGTAAAAATCCTATTATTTAATCTGTTATTGAAGTGTTCAGTATTTCAACATCTGGAGGGACATATTAATCTCACACTGCTAATTCATCAAATGATAAGGCTGGTGATAGTATACATATTTTTGTTAATATCAACAAATCCAATGATTTTTACTCTCTAACCTTCTGACTTCCATAGCATGTCGGTGGCATTCAGCATGCACATTGGTTTCTAGTGAACCATAAAACAGGTCAAGAAAACTATTGTCCCGTGTTCATGGTAATAAAGGAACATGTTACTCAGTGCTCCACTGTTTCTCATTCTGTTTATAACATTCGAACTTAGAATTTGTTGATGAAGTTAAAAAATAATAAGATAATTATTTGTCAAACACCATCTATCAAGCTTATTTTAAGGACAACAGTTTAGTCCAACTTCTTGTAATACACTGAACAAAATTATAAACACAGCACTTTTGTTTTTGCCCCCATTCATCATAAGCTGAACTCAAAGATCTAAGACTTTTTCTATAAGGTCTATTTCTCTCAAATATTGTTCACAAATCTGTCCACATCTGTGTTAGTGAGCACTTCTCCTTTGCCAAGATAATCCATCCACCTCACAGGTGTGCCTTAGGCTGGCCACAATAAAAGGC
>JAPMOB010241128.1:0-15453 GCA_029875015.1 Lepomis gibbosus
ACACACACACACACACACACACACACACACACACACACACACACACACACACACACACACACACACACACACACACGACCCAAAAATACCATGAGTGGATAAAAACAGAAAAGCTATAGCAGTGTTGGCTAGTCAGACTGGAATTGCCCTGATCAGCTTTCTTCTTTGTACTTTTTTTGTGTATGTTTGTGTATGTGCACCCTTACGCACCAACTTGCACATGGCATGAGTATGCTATGTCATATAGACAGAACAATAATTTTTCAGCACATCTGATTACCCTAACACTAGACATATGAAGTAGAAAGCCTCCTCTCCTCTCCTATTTTGATGTTATGTGTTTCCAATGCCCTTGTATTTTTAAATGTGTTCCTGATTTGGAGGTATAGAGAGAGGTGAATAAAATGGAAAGAAAGGTAGAAACAGAGAAAGAACAGCACTCGAGTGGTAGCAGCCAAGGCTTTTATTTAAGAAGCTACGGCAAGGATTCGGGGTAAATAAGTCAGGTCGGAAGATGAGACTAAAAGATGAGTTGAGATGGGGAGAGAGGAGTAATAAGAGATTTGGGCGGATGAAGGAATGAGGGCAGCTAAGCCTGGTTGCTCATTTAGCTAGCTCAAAAACACAAACACACAGACTCACACTACTCAAACACATGCACTGTGGACATAATTCCTGAAAATACTTTAATATTCTATCCCTTGGACATGCTTGATGATTTGTAGCCACCAGATTTCATGTGTTGTGCGTTAACCTCACACCTCTGTTCTTGAGGGACAATTAGAGCATAGAGCTATGCCGCTACATGCAATTGTGCGGGCTTAAATCAGATAGACGTCCTGGCTTCATACCAGATTTGAACATTCCTGTCTATGATTTCAGCCATCACTATACACTTCATGTTGTGCATTCTGTGATGAAGAGATAGCGTGTTTGTGGGAATGAGTAACTCCTACACTGTAGAAAGACTGTCTAGACAGTGTGTGGACACCTGCTCTCAGCCTTTACCCTTTTTATCAAACCAAAAACACCATCCTGTTGCCTGGATGTTTTATGCCTCTTGTCTTCCTTTTCAGGTCAGCTTACCATTTTTCCATCATGCCACTTAAGTACTGTGAGCAGGTTTCTGTTTTTGTGCAGGCAGAAAATTGCTTGCTTAATGTGGGCAATCTGTATCCTTCTTTTTATCTCTGATTCCTCTCTTCCTGCTGATCTCTGTGTGTTGGGATTTGTTTTTGACTCATGTGGCTCATGAGCCACAAGCAAATTGAGCAGACTAATTTATTTACTGATGGAAAGAGAATATCAGTTTGCCATTTCTTTTTTGGGAGGCAATGTCAGCATCATGTGTGTACACAAAACATGGTCTAATCCTGAAAATGTTTAGTATGAGCATACACATTCTACTGTGGTGTATAACCCATCTCTGAAAGAGGTGCCATGTAGTAACTAAGGCTTATTTCATGCTGCTATAGGGATTTAATTAAATTATGATGTGCATATTACCTATCACATTATTAGCTAATCTTGCTAGAGACAGTTGCCCGTAACAACTACTTTGACAGTTGGTACCCACTAAGTTATGAGGACTGTAGTATACAGTATACTTCCAAAGAAAGAAGCATTTTTGCAAACATTATTTTCAGGCATATGCTTTTAAGTGGGATATAGAAAACGCTTTTTCAATGTGACATTGAGAACATTGTTATTCTCTCTGTATGTTGATTTTCGGATGATTATCAAAAGGCAGTTAGCTTTGTATTCAGTCACACACTTGTATTAGAATACGTGAAAAATGAACTACAATTAAAAATATGAGTGCTGAAAAAACAGATGATCTGTAGCAGTCCAGCAGGGTCAGGGAGGCAAGCCTAATTAGATATTGGCTGAATGTAGCGTGGACAGTTCTGATTTTAGCCTGCCTCAACATCCTTCATAGTCATTATAAACTCACCAAGAGAGACCAGCTGTTATGGCTGACAGTTCTACAATGGACTCGTACTGTGTGTGTCGAGGTTCAGAGATAGCTTCTAAATGTTGGAGAGTTTGAAAGAGCTCGGCTAGTTACGCGCACACCCTGACTCCCCTGTGATGTGAAATTGAAAACTGTGATTCATGCAAAGGCTTTTCTGTTCCCGGTTTTCTTTCTCTGTCTGTCCATCCCTCTCTCCGGCTGGCTCTGGCACATGGCTTGCTGATGGAAAAGAATACACGCACGCACGCACGCATGCACGCACACACACACACACACACACACACTTATGTGCTTACATACACCCCCAAAAAACAGTGGACTTCACTTTTGCCATTTTTCAATCTCTCTCCCGCAACTCTTTAGTAGACTGGGGCTGCAAGTCCTGGACTTGCAGCCCCAGGGTGCTTTTTATAACATTAAACCTGGACTGGTTTGTGTGTCTGTGTGTTTCATTGAGTCTGTGTTTCTGTTTGCGTGTATGTGTGTGTGCGCATGCTCTCCAGGGGGACTGCTATCTGATCCATTGAGATGAATGGCCTGTCTGTATCTCCTTTATACAGCTGACACTATCAAATAGCCACTGCCTTTCGCTCTCTTTTGCTCTCTCTCTCTCCCCCTCGTGTAACCCTATTGCCCATTGGTCTCCTTTTACTCTATTGCACCCTCATTTGTTGTTTACAAGTAGAGCGAAGGATGACTGGCATTTTATCTTGCAGACCAGAAGAGAAAAGATAGAGGAGACAGAAAAATAGAAACAGAAAGAGAGAGAGATTCAAAGATGAAGAGGTGGAGGAAGCCTCTCTGTCTGGCAGCATCTGTTGCTGCAGGGCAGAGACAGGGATGTGTGTGCGTGAGTTTTGTGAGTGTGACAGGGAATGCGTGATGGTCAGGATTAATTCAGACAGACCATTTGATGCCTGAGTGATTCTAGTCTCCTCGTTTCTCCTATTAATGCTTCAGTCTTTCTGATCCTCCTCCTTTTCCTTCTCTCTCTGACCTGCCTCTACCTTTTATCTGTCCATCTATTAGCCACCCTGACTATTGCATCATTATAATCAGCTTGGTGACTTAGTTTTTACAGTCTGTTATTGAGGTGTGTGGGAGTTAAGTTGTTGGCAGCTGTTTTGCTTGTCAGGATGGGCAGTATCCTGACGGCGCTGTTTGGCGCACAGGCTTACACTGGAGTAATTGTTTTCCACATGTACCAGCATTTACATATTTCCTGAAAATCCCACTTTATTCAGAGAGCTTCATCCCAGACATGAAATACTATTTATGTCTACAGCGAAAACAAAACTGATTAAATTTAACATCCTCTGACTCATTGGAGCTCACGGAGTCATGGGAGATGTTTGTGAATTCAGATCACGGAGAATTTGGTTGCCTAAAGGAACACAAATGCACCAGTGTGTCTGCACTTCATGTTCAGTGTTAAACCCGCTTATCTCTGCTGTTAAGTGTTTTTTCGGCACATGAGGAAAATTCTAATTTTAATAAGATGGTATTTGTTTTTTTTATTTGTGGTTTTGTTGAGTGGTTGACTGATATGGGTTTTTCAATGGCTGATGCAGATATTTAAAGAGCAGGTTGGTCGATGGCTGATACATAATGCAGATATCAAAACAAAGAAAAGTCATGTATAATTCCATTATTCCATGCAGAGTGCAATCTCAAATACAGATAAAAATTCATACTGTTGCTGTCCAACATGTTACTGGCCAGTAACATGTTGTTTTAGATGGAATTTTTATTTATTAATGAAATAAAAAAAATACATGGGTTGTGGTGTAGTTTTCAAAATGTAAGTGGTGTTTAAGGGGTAGCGGGGTACAGTTTGTCTGCCGATGCACATTATCTCAAATGCCATATAATGTCCCAATTAATCGGCTGACCGATTAATCGGTCTATTACAAATTTCTTTGTTTATTTTCATATTTGTCCTTCTGGCTGCACCCCAACAGCTGGATGCGGGTTGGCTCAGTTCAATCATTTGTTTCTGTTTCCTCACAGTGATGCATTCACTGTCTCCAATCTTCTATATTACTTAGTCCTTTGTGCTGAGTTGGAGGCTATGCCTCATTAGGAAACATTAGCAGCTCAACTGGGCAGCAATAACAGCTCCATAAATCACACTGTTCCAGCACATAGGTCTTACTAGTATTATGGACAGTTATAATTTATTTTCCACAGGTAATGCTGCAGGTCAGTTCACTGGTCAATCCAGTGCTGTAACAACAGCTGGGTGATCATGGCATTGTTTGTGATAGATTCATTCCTTGATGTTTACTACCTCTAGTTTCCATCTCCTCGTTCTGCTCCAGGCTGTTTTACCAACACTGTTGCCTCTGAATGTAACTCACAGATCATAGCCTTTACAATTACCTACAGGACCTTATAGTACAGTGGTGCTTTTGCCTGCTCAACTTTGTTGCCAGATTATAAATTGATACTTATCAAAACTATTTCTAGTCTAAATGTCTTTTCATATCAGAGAATAGACACTGTCCTTTATGTGACTGTTATTTATGTTCATGAGTGTGTGTCTGTGTGTTTGTGTGCTGCTGTACTGTACTGTGTTGGTGATAATCTGTGGTGTTATTGGGTGTGTTGTTCTGGGACTTGTATCCTCTTTCTCTTCTCTTTTGACTGTCAGACACACTAATCCCCTTTTCTTCTTCTGCACTCTTCTCCTACTCTGTCTTTTCTTTTTCTTGGTGCTTTTCGGCAGAAAATCTTGATTCTCGACCTTCCATATGATTCCACCTTTGTCTCTTTAACAGCCACTGTTCTACTTTATCGTGTCATTGCTTCTTATTATTTACTTTGAAAGTGACGTCTTTTCTCTTCTGCTGCTACGCTAATTTCTCCTCCACTGTTCGTATTCAACTTCTGAAGTGATTGAAAAAACAATAGCTGTTTTGTCTATTTGTTGTCTGGTTACACATTTATTAGTCTAGCTGTGTGTTTGTTTTATTGTGAAACTAGGTGTGTCTGTACGACAGGCGCCGTATTTGATGCTCACCTGTAGTGTACTAATTAATCATTCATAATGCAGCTTGAGTTTTTAATTAAGCCCACACTCAGAAGCTGTTGTCACAGTTGAGCCTTTCTGACGGTTTAAAAAGAGGCATTAAAGCTTTTCTTTCTGTCTCTGCCACCTTCCCTCCTCTGTGGTTCGATCTGTTCTGCAGTTGACAGGTAATTTATGAGAGAGAAAAAGGAGGGGGCTACTCTGACACAGACCTGGAGTCAGCAAACACACAACACACACACACACACACCCACACACACACACACACACACACACACACACAGACACAAGGGGTAAATCATCACCTTGTCTGTGTAACTGATGGTTGAGTTCAGAGGTCAGTGACCAATGCCTGACCTTTCTTGATACCACAGATGACGTGTGTCTGTGTGTATTTGTTGCGTGTGGGTGCATCTGTGTGTATGTGTGAATTTTGCATGTAAGTGATGTAAGTGTGTTTTTTGTGTGTATTTGCTGCCATCTTTGCTGGGAAAGGGTAATCAGTTTTCTTGTAGAGGTGATTTAATCTGTAGGTCACGTGCACAGGATGGATTCATCACAGGACAGATAGATCACTGTCTCACACACACACACACACACACACACACACACACACACACACACACACACACACACACACACACACACACACACAGCAGGTAATTTATATAAGGTTAAATGGTTGGTCAAATGGCAGAGCTGTGGCGTTGACCCCGAGGTCACTGTGGGTACTTCTACCTCCTACCTTCTTTGCCTCTCTGATAGTCTTCTGACATTTCACATCAGTCCGGTCTGAACAACAAATTCACACACTTCCTCATTGTAGCGCAGTTTTAAGCTGCAGCTTTATCTCAGCCTTTCTGTGTTCCTAGATGTGGGAGGATTCCCGTCTCTTCAGGGAGTAGGATGTGATTGTGGAACTATGAAGAAGCAAAAAACAAAGGAGATAACGGGGTCATGGGTAGTCTCGTTTGTCGGCTTTCTTTTGTGAAAGGTTGTTTAACGTGTGTGTGTGTGCACGTTTTGGTGTGTTTGTGTATTCTCTTGCTACTGATGTCGCTCTCTGGGTAGTTCAGATCGCAGGCACTGTGTATGTATCTTTTTGTAGCCTGTGTATGTATTGTGTTTTAAGTATATGCTAATGTTTTTATCTCACTGCATCCAATCCTATTTTTCAGAGCTGAAACCTTGAGAAATGTATTTTTGGCTTTTGTTGTGTGCGAGCAAGTGTGTGTGTGTGTGTGTTTGTGTGTTTATGTGTGCGAGTTTCAACTAAGAGATCGAGGCCTCAAGTCAATATGATAGTGGAGTACAATAACGGTCTTTGTCTCACCAAATTATATGGAAAAACCCTCAATCTGCATTTGTTTACTGCTTTCTCTGACTCACTAGTGCACTCACAACCTGACCCAAAAAGCAAAGGATAAAAAGTTACGGATTGGGAGGAAGTGAAAAGGAAAAATGTTTTGTTAACAGTGTGGATGTATGGCTGTTTGTGACTGTTTTGTTCTTTTTTTTCTAATTAAAGACCATGGAACAATAACAATTTGCTTGCTGTGGGGCTGTATGTATTTGCTTGTTTTTGTGTATTTATTTGTATTCCCTAGCACATCAGTGAGTGTATTCACGTATTTTGTTTAATACTGACATGACAACATAATGATCTATACACAATTACATGTGCATATGTTAATGTATATACGGTATGTTCGTGTTTTCTTTTGTTCCGACCTCAGTGCATTGTAAAAACACAAGCATGTGTGCTGCAGGCAGGGTTCACGGTAGGTTCTTGACATTTGCCACATCAGGCAAGCTTCAGCCTTCTTTCAAGTCAATTAAAGCAATTAAGAGATTAAGTATGTGAATGGAGATTAGCATGAATTACCATATCTGAGGTAGGGACCGGATTACTTCCTCTATTCTCTCACTTGCTCTTACGCCTTCCTCTGGCTCTTTTTCTCAAATTCTCTCATGCGCTAAAGGGAAATCCCATATATTAAAACACGATTTCTTACGATTTCCAGTGCATTATAATATCTATCACAGGTCAGACATACATTCAGGGACATCTATGCAGTAGTATCTGTTACGTGTTATATTACATGGGATATTTATCAAATAGAACAAAACAAGTTGGACACAAGTTTGTACATTTAAATGGAATTTAAAACAAGGTACATTTACTTTCCTGAACAAATGAATTAATGGTTTTGTTTCCCCAGAATGTTAAATAAAATTTGAACAGTGGCAGCGGTTAATAAAACAGCTGGATATCATCCAGTTTGCTGTGAGTCTTCCAAGCCCATCCCACAGCGCAGTGCACACACAGTGTCTCCGCATCACACACCCTTGTTGAGTGTGACTGGTTTACTGTCAACAGACTTGTGGTGTATTGTAGCCTAGCCTGCCTCACACACACTGAAGAGAAGGACGATACTTTAGGTGCTCGTATAGAGCGGCTGAATGTTGATGATGATGATGATGATGTCATGTTATTACAACTTCAGCATGTAAGCTTCTGCCGACATTGTGTGAGTCAGCGATTAGCTCTGATCTCAAACAGATCAGCCATCTGAATATAACTCAGGGAGCACTACAGAACAGTAGATTCAGGAGATAAGGATAAAATAAGGATGAGTATAGCATTAGCTGGTTGACTGATTTAAAGTGGCAGTGTTGGCTGGATACATTGTATTTTCATACAGTGCCATCCTTTGGACAAACTGTTTTGGCCTTTCAGCATTATTGCCACCTTTTTCATTTCACATCTGTCTGCTGTTCAGACTGGTGCACAGTCATGCAGTCTCATTTATTTGTTTTCACAGGAATACCAACATTTTTAATGTGCATTGTTTAAACTCACCACTTGATAATGGTGTGATTGACAGTGGGAGTCTGAGTCTGACACTTTTTTTAAAGCTTGATTGTGAAAAGTCTCATTTATAAAACAAAAAGCAACCCTGAAGCAGTGCTAATTCTCTCACTTGGGAGAGGGGAATAAGACTGTCAAGAACAGGGAGAATTTCACAAGCTGTTATTGGAGCTGAGGTATCACTTCAAGGTCTGCTTTATGATGTCAGCAGCCCGGTCTGCTAAAATGCTGAAAGTATACAACAGTACCAATCAGCCCAATTATCACGATCCTGTGGATCCCGAACAGCAACTGGCAGTATGGTAGAGACACACACACACACACACACACACACACACACACACACACACACACACACACTGTACTTGCCTTAGGGAAACAATATCTTTAAAGAAAATGCTCACATCTCTACTACTGCTAAAATGTGTTATTAAATAGGTTAATCTCTTTTGACACTTTTGAGAAATGCACAAAGCACAGATACACTCTCCTGAAATGTATGACAGGTGTGTAAATTAATAGACTAAATCTGAGCTTGATTCATGTTATTATGTCCAAAAGTTGTTACATGTCACGAAACACTGACACCATCTTTCAATTTATTTGGATTAACAAGAGCAGGTTTCATATACATGTAAGTTTTTTCATCTGCATTTTTTTTATTGCATCAGAGCTTCACTGGCCATTAATTAATTACTGTAAGTTCAGTAATTTAGCACGTCTCCCACGCACAGCCTATATATGGAAAAAACTACATCAATATCTGTCAACATTATTATTTCTGTGCTGAAGCAACAAATATTCAAAACAGAACTGTCCTTAAGAAGCACAGCTCTTTTCTCTCTTTTCTCCACTAAATGAAACAAATCATTGACTTGGTGACTTTGCTGAACGTTTGTTTCCGCTTCTTAAGAGTTCTTAACCAAAACGTGCCCACGTCTGCAGAGGATCACCCTCAGTGCTTTCCCATCATCCAAAATGCCTGGCCTTTTATTTACTCTCTATGAAGCCTCTCCAGGCTATGCTGTCTGATGTTATCACAGAGAGCAGTGTGAAGCTCTCTTGTGTTTCTAAGAAAAGAAAGATGCGCTCATTTTCACAAATTCAACTGATCTGACTGAACTGATTCCTTTCATCCTGTGATTGCTTTTTTTTAGGTCTGATTCTTTACTCTGTACATCTATTCATCTATTTTCCTGAATGCTGAACTGAGAGCTGAAGTGCTTCTCTGTCAAACCAAAATAGAAGCTTGAGAAAGGTGGTTCACACCTGTCACGAAAGGATGCAAAGGAGTTTTTATAGAAACTCAAAAAAATGTAGATTAAATGTGAAATGGAAAGAGGCAGTCAGAGAAGAATGGTCATTTTAGCACATTGTGACCATTGGAGTCTTTTTAACCTCAATGATTCAACGACCGTCCCTTTGGATGGGAGAGACTGTGAGAGGACAGAGTGGTCATTTTAGCACTTCCTGCTAAAGTATCTGCTCCATCTCTTAGTAATGACCTCTAACCTCAATGATTCATAGCGTAGGCAGGGGCCCCACACAGCCACACAACCGCAAAGCCACACGCACAAATTTACCTGCATACAAACTCACTCAGTCAGGCTCCCAACACTCCAGAGTGCTTTTACCTGAGAAAAGACTCAGTGCACCAATGTGCCCCTCCCTTCTCTCTCACTGGCACTTCTCTCCTTCAGAACCGCCATCTCCCACTTTCTCTAACCTATTATTACATCATGAAGTAGCCTCTGACAAGTAGAAGACAATCTTTAACTTCAGTGTGTTCAGACTCCTAAATGTACTTTTAGGAGTTGTGTGTTTGAGAGGCGCTCTAAGTGGCAGTTCGTGCAGATCCCAGTCTACAGGCTTCATCTCCTAATCGCCTGTGAAATTGATTGTGTTGCCTCTCTCATCCATCACACCCAGGACTCCTTTGACCGCCTTTATATTAGTATGCATATGCATATGAGACCTTTCAATGATGTGCATGGTTCCCCTTCTGTTTGTGTCTCTATCCTTAACTTCCTGGACACATGCACACACCTCATATACATACATACACAGCTCGCACAATATAAGTCTATAGGAAAACATGCACACACTTATATTAAATAAGGAACATATGAATTCATTATGCCTCTGCACACATTGCACATTTTGACGCAGTCCTACAATGCAGCATAAGTGATGGTGTGTGTGTGTAAGGGAGAGATCATAAATCTGTAGTGCGGAATGAAATGTATGCGTGTCGCTGAAGGCTGTACCAGTGAGGACACTGGATCTTTCCCTGAGTAGGGTTAACATTGCTGGAGGCTTGACACTGTCCTCCATTTCCTCCACCACCCTCCCCCCAAACACAAACACTGTTCTTGCTTCCTCTCAAGGGAGATGAATCTGTTGGTATTTGAGGTCCCTTTGATAATCCCTTTTGGGCGAGATCATCAAATCGCTCACGCACAAATAGACACTGACAGATAGATGCAAAAACGCATGCATGCCATGTGTCTGCCTGCGTGAGCCACGTTGACAAGTGTTTGTGGTGTTGATCAGTGTAGTGCTGATCCAAATTCTGTCTGCTCCAATGCTGGGTAACATCTCCAGCATGCTTCACCATCACATCACATTACATCAAATCTCATTACGTCTCTTCTGATAGAGGGCTGTCGTCAATGCCACCCCTGTGACAGACTCACCCTTTGTGGTCGACTCATTTCTCGCTATCATTCATCCCTATCATTTTCTTTGTCCCTGCCACCCTTCCTTATCACTGCCTACATCCTCTACATCTGTCCCCCATTATATCCCACTATCTACTTCTTTTGTCCTCCCTCGCACTCATTTGATAGCTTTACACATATATTCTCATACGCACACGCAGAGGAGCAGACAATGGGGTGATAGACGGCCTATTGAGTAGTAGAAATAGCTCCCTACAGGTTTGAATGTGTTTAAGTTGTTAATAGCTGCAAGTCAGCATAATCCGCAGAGATAAGCACTACATTATAGCAATGCACAGACACACACAAGCACTAATAAACAAACACACTCCCGTATACGCTGTGTACATACACACTCACACAAAGAGATGTCTGTTTTGTGTGTTTTTTCAGGAGTAGTATAGCATGAGTGGTGTGTGGGGTATTTACATTTACTTCAGTGACAGCAAAGCACTTTCTCCTCACTTCCTTATTTCATACTTTCATGCCCCCCGTCCTCCCCCACCCAAAACCTATATTTTTTTACGTCTCTCCTGAGTTTCAATAGCAGCATTTTCTGCACACTGCCAGAGCTCTTTCTGTGAATGTTTTGTAGTTTGGGGGGGATGAAATGAATGTCAAATGCTTTTTCAGGTCGTCTGTGCTCCCATCCAGAGCGATGCCTGGACCGGTGCTTTTCTCAGACACTGTGTGTGTATGTGTTGGTGTGTTTGCTCGTTTGTTTTGTCACTTTATACTGTAGCACTAACCCTAACAGACACACACACACACACACACACACACACTTACCCACAAACAGGCTGGTAACATTCCTTTAGGGAAAAACAACTCTGTGCTTGACGACCTCATGCTTTCCTTGGGCTCCAGGAAAATTGTGGTTTTGGGAGTTTAATGTACTGGATGCGTGACTCTCTGCATGTGTACCCTTGTGTGTGTGTGTGTGTGTGTGTGTGCGCATGTTGCATGCCATGGGAAAAAGTGGCATGAAAAAGACGTCATGATGCTGACACTGTCTAATGACACTGTCACTCCTTCTATCTCTCTTAGCTGTCGCAGATGGAAGCAAGCTGTTAGATGAAGAAAGAGACAGAAAAAGACAGAAAGTGCTTCCAGAGAAGATGGTGTGCAGCTGCAGGAGAGTTGTATTTTTCCATGCTGTGCTGGAGTGCGAAAAGTTGAAAATATGTGTTTACTTCTGTGATGGGTACAGAGAGTTTTTCACTTTATGCCTCATTAGAGAGAGAGATAGTGTGAGGAGGAAAGATGGAGAAAAGGATGTTGTGAGAGTGAAGAGATGTATATTTGCGTATGTTTGTGTCCAGCACCAGCTAGCTCGTTTACTAAGCTTATAAACAGCCTTTTAAAGACAACTTTCTTCATTTTATTATTATTATTTATTTCTGTTTCTGTTGCTGTATGTATGTGATTTCTCGAGAACTCTGCGATTTGGGGGGAGCATAATTGGGAAAAGTGTGTGTTTGGGGGCACATTAAATTTAAAAGAAGATATTATGTGTGTTTTTTGCCTTTGTATTTGCTGGACTTATTATGATGTGTTCTAGCCATCCATGTGGAAAATACCTTCTTGTCCAGGTGCCACTAGCTACACACTTTAAGTAAATGATGCTTTGCTTTCACTCGGCACCTTTGTACTGTTTTCATTTTGACAGGATTGTCTGTATAAGGGTTAACCGCTAACACAGTGTAAAGCACCATTTTAAATGGTTGGTGTATCTCGATACTTCCTGCAATTTCCTGATTTACTGTCTGTGTTTCAGCCTGTGTTTTAAAAACTTTTTTTTCTGTTGCTGCTGACAACAAAATGCTTTCTGTGTTTCCTGCTGAGATAATTAAGTTAACGTGTTAGCTTAGCTTCAGCAGCTGGGACACACCTCAACCACACCTCTGATCTATCTATATCTGGTCTTCCCATCCAGACAGCGCTATTTGTCTCAAATTGCACTCTCCCTCTACCCTCCCTTCATCCTTTCACCTTCCCACCTCATCCCTCCCTCTGTTCATCCCTACCCACATCCCTTCATCCTCTCTTCCTTCCTCCCCTCATTCCTTCAACCTCTCTTCCCTCCCCCCTTCCCTCCTCCGCTCTTGTTTGATAAGGTGCACACTTCTTTCATGTCTCACCTAGGTACCGTCGAGGGGCCTGTAATAAGCCTATGCCTCCTGAATTTCCATTGACTCTTTAAATGATATATTGTTACGGTGTGTATTTGCCATCTTCTTGTTGTGTCCATTGCACAAGTGCATAGCATTGGAAAGGCACCTCTTGCGTTCATTGCCCTTTAAATGTCTTGCGTGTGCATTGGTCTTGAGTCAGTATGCTGATGAAAGGCTTAAAAAAAGGCAGTGTATAGGCTTTCTCGGATTTTGTTTCCTGGATGTAAAAGTCAGTAAGATGGGTTATCTTCTCAAATTTCTGATTCCGTGTACATTATTTTTGTTATATTAAGGGAAACATTTAGAGACAGCAGCTTATTCAAAATACTGCCAGGATTTTAACTCGCTCTAAGAGTTAAAAGTGACCACATCAGGCACCAATCCTCACTGCCATTCACTGGTTACCTGTGAGTTTTAGAATTTATTTTAGGATTTTACTACTTGTTTTTAAAGTCCTTTCAACCCCTCAACTGTGGAACTCCCTGGAGCTTTAAAAGTTTAAAAGTTAGAATTATTATTATTATTACTAGTAGTAGTAGTAGTAGTAGTCGTATTCGTAGTGGGGGTGGTGGTAGTAGTAGTAGTAGTAGTAGTAGTGGTATTAGTATTGTGTGCATACGAGCCCAACCTATTTTTTCCACCGCAATTATTTTCTTATTCTTATTCTTGTATGTGTGTATATATATATATATATATATATACATATATAAAATAAATAAATAAATAAATAATATTAGGGACGAACGATTAATTAATTACCACCCGAATCCCAAATATCTACACAGGTCCATAAAGTGTGTGAAACTACCACCTCCTTAAGACATTTTATAATGGGCCCATCTTATTTCTGAGTTGATGTCTGAAGGCGATGCAGCAACGTCAATTGTAGTCTCCTTTGCTGTATTATATGGACATATTATTAGCATACTCCCATATATCTGTAGCTTCATCTTTCTCCTCCCCAAGGTATTGAGCCAGTGTTTGCAAGATTGCATCATTTACTTTACTGGACTTGTAAGGTGCCTCATAGCATTGTCCTAATGTAAACCAAATGCTACGTGTTTAATAAAGTAATTGCTCAGCTGGTGATATTTCCAGATTAAATTTACGCACAATATGATTCTGAATGAAAAGTCCGGATTTGTAGGAACTTTAAAAAATGTGATAGTTTATATTTCCACCTCAGTTCGTCAAATGACATCATTCTTTCCTTTTCAGATAAGTCTCTTTTCCCCCATTTCTTAATCATATCCCAAGCCTTTCACTATCTGCTACCTCTTATTCCTTTAAATTCAAGATAAATGGGAGACAAGCATACATTTTTATGTCAGTGGTCATGAAACACTGAAAAAACTCATTTATATGCCACAAAACATATATTTTGAATATAAAACACTCTGAAACGCAGCAGTCTTTTCTCTCAGCTGTACTAGCTTTAATGCACAATTTTGTTGTTTGCTTCCTGAAACTGGAGGAGAAGAGCAAGCATAGAGGGTAAAATCTAAGAGCTGCCATAGTATATGCACACAATTCTACTACTACTGGGGTGTGCTGCAGCACAGTTTTTATCCACCAGTGTTTTTGAGGGCGTGTCGGACTAGCCGCTAGTAATGCATTATGACGCATGCTTTCTTGTGATGTCACAAGAAAATGGAAGAAAAGGATGGACTACAAGCTGTTTTCAGGCAGTTCAGCGCAGTGTTTCTGTGGGAGATGGGAACTCCCTTTGGGCTGGACTTTGGGCTTTTTCACTTTGCAAACCTATTACATGCACAAAAAAGATATATAATAAAGGAGAGGGGAAAAGCCAAAAAGCATAATACCACCTCTTTAAATTATACAAATTACTATATATTCCATGACCAAAATGGAGCAAGGAGAAGACAAATCAAAGCAAAAACATCAGAAACTCAGGCTCCTTATTAATTTTGATGAGACCAGAGCACTGGCACAGCAAAAAGTGCATCATCGCTCAAGGTTTCTCTCAGCATAGTGCGGTGTTATCTGCCAACATACTCCATAGGCCTCAAATGAGTAGACTATTAAGTGCTGCGCCTGATAAGCTTTAAAAGTTGATATCCACGTACATGTGACAATGCTGACTACCTGGCCTAGATTTATGGTAAATCCACAATTTGTCTGAGGGAAACACCACTAATAAATATTTTCACCAAATATTAGACTATTCAGAAAGTGAGTTGAGAAAGATGCAACAGCCTAACATGTTGGACCCCGGCCTCCCCCCTCCCCCCACCCAACCTTGTTAATGGTTGTATAAGAGAGACGTGCGAGCCAGGGAGGTGAATGTGGTATCCCAGCGGGCTGAGCAGCAGATGGACCATTGCACTACCCACAATACCTCCCCCATCCCCACGTTGACACCACCAACTTAATTAGCTGCCTCAGAGGCTGCGACCTCATCTTCTCTTACCGCCCTCCCAAACCTCTCCCCCTCCCCACCTTGTGTCCTTCTCTTGCCCCCTCGCCCATTTTCTCTCACCTCCTTTCACTTTCTCCGTTCACCCTGCTGCACCTCTACCTGTCTCTCAACAATTCTTTTCCCCTTTTGTCACTCCTCTTAAGAATCCATCACTGTCCTTCTCTCTGCTTACCTTTTTCCTTCACCTCCCTTCTGTGCCCAGCAGCTCCCCAACTCCCTCCCTCCCATACCTGTTGCTCCC
>JAPMOB010241130.1:0-14487 GCA_029875015.1 Lepomis gibbosus
CACTGTGACTCCTGAGTCCCACTCACTTGTTAGCAAGGACAGTGACAGTGACAGCAAAGCAGTGTTATAGTTTATTTCAAAAGAAAAAAAAAGTGAAATTTACACATTAATTGTAATTCTCCAGAAGGTCTCCATTTTTTTTCTTCCTCCCACTAAAACAAGCAAAGCCAGAATTACATATTCCTGACGCATTGACTCACTGTTTAGATGATGGAAGCACCAACTCCTTTTTTCCCTGACCCTCATGAAAACAGACAAATAAAACGATTGTAATAAAAGAAAAGAAAATTGCATTTAAGAGAGAGGAAAGGGAGTTAATACCCTAAAAGAAATCCATTCAATGTTTGCCCCATAATGGTCGACTAAACCGTTGTTGCAATATGGATCTTTTCTCTTATAACATGGAAGTTACTAAAACAGCGCACACAGCTCATAGACTTATTCATGGATGTTTAAAGATGTGTTAAAAATGAAGATGTATTATTGTAGACCTGTGGCACTGCTGCTAACTGTAGCTCGGTGTACCAGGGGAGTGTTAGTGTTTGTTTACACTACTAGCATAGAAGCTTTGGACTCCTGGGAGGAAGTTGTTTTCAGGCCCAGGTTAAAGGACTCTGTGGGAACTGCTGCTAGGGAGTGGCGCACTAGAAGTGAAGCTGAGGGCAACTGGCAACGGAACAGAGCTCAGCTGCGTCCATGTGAAAACAGACCTGGAACGAACATAGCCTCCAAGACTGGGAACAGCGAATACAAGGCAGGTTCAGGTGGGGATAGGAAAGGCATCAAGCGGAAGAGGAGCGAGTTTGTATTGAGTTAATTTGTCAGGAACGTTATACATCATCCATCGTGTTGATAAGTCTGAGAGTTTTTGTTTTTGTGAAATTGAAAGTTATTTATTCCCGTGTTTTGAACAACAAGATCTGTGAGTTGAAATAAATTCCATAATGAAATTACTTGGCTCACCAGAGATATCTGCGCTTCGTGTCGCTTGATTGACCTTTGAGGTGCATAAAGGCTCTCTCAACAGTGATCCTTGCTTGACTCAGTTGGTGATAGATCATAAGCCAATTGATAGGCAGCATCTCCTAGGATCACGAGAGGCACATTTATTCCCTCAAACCTTTCAGCCATTGTGTCTACCGCTTTGTCTGCCCCAATCAAAAAGAGATGAAAGGACCAAACACAAGCATCATGGCTGTCCAGTATTTATGTCCCAAAACTTCATTTTGTTGTCTACTACAGCTTGGAGAACTAAATATTGCCCCTTCCAATTAAAGTAGCCTGCTGGCGTGATTGATGAATATCCGTGGCCATCAGTGGCTCCAGCAACTTGGGGGAATCCCCACTTATCCTTAATCACCATCAGAGGGTGTTTTGATGTACACTGGTTTCAGGATTGTATTTATGGCTGTGACTACTTCTTGGGTGATGAGGTTAGGTTAGCCGCTTGCCTCCAAGACAAATTGCCCGAATCTGGAGAGAGAGGTCTTCTGTATGTGCTGTGCTGGTGGGTGAAACAGGGCCAGTGAAGACCACAGAGATGAATGAATGTGCCCCCTCTCCTTCTGAAATTCAGAAACCAGTTATTATTGATGAGTTGCCACCAATCCTGAGAGCGTGGGTTGACCCAGATTCTCCTGTAGTGGAGGAAGAAAGATAAATTTTCATATTAAAGAAATGTAAGAGTTTCAGTTAACTGGTCATAGGTAGCCTATAGGATATTCGATATTCAGCAGTGCAGATTGTGTCTTTAATTACACTGGTAACTACCTCCCATGACTGACATTTCTGGAGACAAATGTACTGTATGCCTAAGCAGTGTGACAGGGTCAGATTTTAAGCGTGTAATTAGGGGTGATAAAATGGCTAAACATGACTCATTAGTGAGAGCACTACACAAAGCAGTATGCAGTAATATTAGCAGTAATAATTTCTGATGTGATAATATGTTAATCTGGTTGTCTGAACATAGCCTCTCTCCATGGATTCAGCCTTTATACCTGATGTGTCTTCGGACGCAGTGCCACTGTCAGCATGCCATAGTACACGCACATAAGATGTATGCTCTACCCACCGTAAACCGTGTTGCACCACATCTCCTTCTTTGCAAAAAGCTGTTTATAACACTGACTGGCAGGGAAACTAGTTATTTAACCTCAGTGGGGTTGTTTGCCAGGATCGTCGACACCGCTGGTTTGTTAGTGTTCCTGGCTGTTGTAACAACGGTTGTTATGGTCGACTACCCGAGGCCTGAACGACCATCGTTCAGTTTTGGCTTAGTTTCCCTACCAGTCAGTCAGAACTGAAGAAATCCTTTGGATGAGGGACGAAACGTCTTCTAGTATCTTCAACCAAGTCCAGTTGTCCTTGACTTCTTTGGAGAAGAGCTCGATGATTATTTAGCTTACTTTAGTGCTTCCTGCTTTTCCCCGCTCAAGAATTTCTGTCCAGTGAGTGGATGACATTAGCACACACATGGTTTTGTTTAAAAATTCTGGTTCACTTGCAAAAAGGGCAGTGTGAAAGTGAGCTGCACCAAACCAAAAAAAATCAACACTGATCTGGGCAAAAGCAAGTGAACTAGTGGACTTTCGTGGTCTGAATGGGCCCTAAGGTCCTGTGAGAAAGTTTCTCTATTTCTGTCCCACTGTGGCCCAAAGCTGAGACAGAGTTTTTATGGAATAGCTGACCTGTAGACTCCGCATTTGGACATTTTCACTTAGGGGTGTACTCACTTTTGTTGCCAGCAGTTTAGACATTAATGGCTGTGTGATGTGTTATTTTGAGGGGACAGCAAATTTACACTGTTATACAAGCTGTACACTCACTACTTTACATTGTAGCAAAGAGTAATTTCTTCAGTGTTGCCACATGAAATGATGTAATCAAAAATGTGAGGGGTGTACTCACTTTTGTGAGATACTGTATGTGGGAGCAACAAGTGGTTCAGTATTTTCTGTGTAATACAAGAGACAGAATAATCAGAGATGAGGAACAGAGTAAAGCAAAGCATTAATGGGATACCGGTCCTAAAGTCCTTCCACGAATCTTAAAAAACAAAACAAAATGTATGACGGAAAAAGACAAAACATCAATGGGCTAATATGAAAGTTGGTTAAAATAGGCTTCCCTGGTAATGGAAGCTTTGTTGCAAAAGTGAAAGCATGCACAACTTGCCATTTGTGACTGAATAAACATGATTTGAGAGTTTTATTGGCATATTCAAGCTGTTGTAGTTTGTGCTAGAAAAATATCCAAGAAAAAAAAAAACATTTATGAGAAAATATTCTATGTGTGCAACCCTTATACTGATTTGCAGATGTGCAAATTTTGTCCATGACTTCACATGCCATTTTGATACAAGTGTATAAATGTGTTTTGCACCATATTTACTGTAGCAAGAAAAAAGTAGAAAGTATTTTTCTCTGTGGCTTCAAATTTACCAATTTAAACGTTCTGCAACTACAAATTCCACTGCCACAGGTGCTCAGTTATTTAGCTCTAATAATACCTTCATATATAATTTAGGTTTTTGGGAGTGATCAAAAAAAGAAAATATCTGTTTTCCTGTTTTCCATATGAAAGAAGGTAGTCAACTTTAATAGAAAACAAAACGAAACAAAAAACAAATCAATTTCTTTTTGAGAGGTTTTTAGATTTGAAATTTCTGACTGTTCTTTACCGTGCACATGAAATTTTATTGAAACCTAAGAAAAACTAAATTATTTTATGTATAAGTTTATGTTGTTTGTTTTTGCAGCATGTCTATTGGCATTTGTTTTCTAAAATTGCAGTGCGTTGAGCTCCCAGAGCCACCGTACTTTTGTATATTACACTTTGAGCTGCTGCACATACATGAACCAAAACAACAGGTGCACTTCCAGACACCACCACCACTGTGTGCCCAAGACATAACACATCACTTAACTAAAATAAGGCCCTTTATTTCAAATTAGTCTGGTTGAAACACTTTGATAAAACTGTTTCTTTCCACTTGTTTTTAGTTAGCCCCCACACATTTACATTCGTTAGTTACATTTTTCTTTTTTTTGAAACGTTACTATTTATCAATAAAAATTAATAAACAAAATGTGCCTACATTAGTCCAACCAATTGCAACACATACTGTATGTGCCTAATCAATTCAACAAACTGTAAAAGGGACAATCTATTTATAGCATCTACTATGGGTGGATTATTATATCATTGGTATATTCTAGCAATTTATTACATTTTTCATTTTCCCCTGAAAAATGTATTACAGTACTTCAATAGTTTTTCAAAGTTTTCTGAAACTAAAATAATGCTAGTACATAATCTGTGCCTTTACGCAGCATCCCTTAGTGTTGTAAAACATTCCAGCAAATATTCAGCTCTGTAAAATGGAATGAGGAGCTGCTTCTCAGAAATGGTCTGGTTAGTTTGTAGTTATCATGGCAGCGTCAGCTATTAAAAGTGAGCTGAAAGTGAATACAACAGGGAGATGTTAATTCACATAATTGAAGGGTAAAACATGGGGTGAAACAGTCAATTGGAAATATGCATCAATTGATTTTGTCTGCGTACAGGCTGAAGGTACCATTGTTTACGTCGGTGCACTTTGCCATTGATTGGAGCAGCCTTGGAGCGCAGAAAGCTTTTCTTCTTACAGGAACAGTTACTCATGCACATTATTTTAAAAGGAAAACTGATGACTCATTCAGCATTTCTTCACCAGCCAGTAGCAAAAAGAAACGGTGCACTCAAAGCTTTCTTATGAAAGGAAGTGATTTATAAGCAATGGTGAATCAAGCACCTCCAAAAGTCAAGGACTCCCTCTCAGATACACGACAAGAATTTTGTTTAGAAAAAGAAGTACAGTCACACTCTTCAGTGTCTCACAGAACTTTTTTTTATTTCCCATGCATAGTTTGGACAAGAGTGTAGTGGAACTGAAATGAAATTTAAAAACTGAAATAAAAGTTTTGACATTCATTGTGATTTTCTCCATTATGGACTTGGACATCAGAGGAATCATTAACAAAAAACAAAGTTTATGCAAGGGTTAAAATTTTTCAGAAAGTCCTTCAAGGTAAAACGATGACGCATTTTGGATGGGGAAAAGTTCTGTATAACATAAATACATTACAAAAAAGTCCCTAAAACTAAAACATCCAGCATATTTTTTATACAACACAGTGCAATTAAATGGGGGTAAGTTCAAAGGATAACTTTCCAGCACTCACTTCCTTAATTTGTGACTAGTTGACATGACTGTGACTTTCTTCTGCTTTTTATCTCTCCTTTTAAGAAGCTAGAGAGACAGACCAGCACAATTGTAAACACTTAGTGGTAAGGTGTGTCTGTTACAGTGCTGCTCCAAACCACAGCAGAGCAGAAAATCAACTAGGAATTTGTAATTATCTTAGAAAATCCTTCACTTTTACATGTGGTTTCCAGTTTTGGGGACATACAGATAGGGTGAACATTAATAGAGGTATGTGTGGGTCTTTTAATGCTATTACTGAAGAAACAGAGGTCCAGATTTGTCTTGTGTTGGTAAGTTTACAGTCAAAAATGTGTAATAGCAGCTACTATCACACCTAATGATTTTATAACTTTGGCGTTCATGTATGAAGGTCCAAATGCTGTTTTAAAAGCTCTTGCACCTGACAAGAGTAAACTCCTATGGGAAATGTTCATTTTTTTTTTAGAATTTAGGGGGTAAACAACCAAATCTCTAACAAATTCAGCATCTGGTTTCAGTATTCAAAACTGAGTCTGGGCCTTAAAAACTTAAAATGAGCCTTCCATTGGCAAGTTTGCATTGGAGAACAAAAAGTATTTCACAGTTCTAGCTAACACTGTATTGCATCTGCAACAGCAGCACGGGAACGTGTGACAAACTGTGTGCGAGTATTTGTGCATAAGTGAGAGAGCAATAAAGTGAGAGAGGACGAGCTCAGCTTCTCTTTCACACCCACCATGGGCCACAATACGTGGTTACTACATATGTGCTTACTCTAATGCGTGAGGTGTTACTAAGATGTGACTATTCCCTGCCATGCCTTCATTGCCGGACAGATACACAAACATTTAAAATAAAAAATAAAAAACATCTTTTAAGATGTGTATTAGACACCAAAGCATTGATGTGTATCCCTCAGTGGAAGTCTGAAATGACAGTTTGAAACAAACAATGTAAAGCTTTATGCCCTCAAAGGTCACACTTTGCATGATATGGAGGCTGGTAATTAAAATTGACTGGAAAATTTGAATTTTGTATTGCCTAAACTTTAAGAGGCTGCATCATTCTCACTTAAGTATAAAAACAACAGTATAATAAGCGCTCTTCAACTCGCTGATGTTAAAAACTATAAGTGAGGAAGCAGTTCTGATCTAATTGTGGTGTTAATCACCAAGGTACAAGAGGGAATGAAAATGAACGCAGTGCTGGTTTTCAGACCTCACCATCAATTAAACAGAACACCAAATGCTTACATGATAACAAAATTCAGTGTGATCCCAGTGATTACTGTGAGAAGATATTACATATCTACATTTAGAAAATACACTTCAACACACCCAGATCCAAACAGTTCCTTCCAACAGTATGAAAAATATACAAATAAAAAATACAAATACTCTCAGACACCAGGTAGGTAGTTTTCTGTTGACATGAAATCAGTGAGGACTAAAAGATAAATATTTCACATTTTTTTCTCCCTTGCATTTTAAAGAGAAAATGAAAAAGTGTGTATGAAAGAAAAGAAAAAACTGCCCATTTTGAAATATTATCCTTCAGCAATTAGTAACATTGTGATACCGCACATTTCTTTTTCAGCTAAAAACACTTTAGCTTCTCTGGTAAGCAAAAAAGAGCCAGTGTTGAAACCAAAAGCATTATAGAATTCTTTTTTTCAGACATCATACACTATGCACAGATAATAAAAACATTAACAATGATCAAGTCTTTTCCACACAAGAGAAATGATTCCTCCGTTAAGGTCTGGAACGTTAAGAGCTCAGGAAAAGACTCAAGACTCATCTTAATCAGCATCATCATTACTATATCATCATCAGTCAGAAATGCCTCCAACAGTCAGACTCTAATTACTGCCGCTTTGAATTCAGCTCAGTGGAGAGACAGAAAAGAGGTTGTTGACATTAATCTTTTTAACGTCCCATAATGCAACAAACTGTGAGGCCTGGGAGTGGTAGATGTTGAATTGGTTCTAGGGTACAAAGATGGAGAATGATCTTGGGGACGAGGGCACACCAGTATGTGCAGGTAGCATCTGTCTCAGCTTTTAGTGTACTACAAACTTTGACCCATAGGAGGAGGAATATCGTGTAATGTTAGTAACACCACCTGCAAATCCTGCTCTGGAGCAGTTGGGCATCAGGCCCCGCCACATTGCGTAACAGTCAGTCATTGTCATTCATGGTCATGCGCCATTTTGGCACCCATGTGGGTAGGACTGGCAAAAGAGGAGGGACATCTGAGCTTCTTGGAACTTAGGGAAGAAAAGCCTCCACTCAGAAAGAGAAGGGAATGGGAAGAGGAAGAATAGAATTATGCAGTTCACTTGACGTGTTCAGCACTGTGAGAAGAGCAGTAGTATTTCTTATGAGCTATGAATGTGGAGAGGCTGCTGAACTTGATGTTGCACAGCCGACAGAAGCGGGAGTTACCGTTTTGGACAGGGGAGATCACAGTAGTTTTAGGGCCAGGCATGGGATGGGAGGCCTCGTTTGGGACGGACTTGTCTGGAAGGTGGGACGATCCCACCGTCTCCCTCAGAACCTCAGGCACAGGTGACATTGTCAGAGAGGGAGCCCTTGGGGGAGACATGGGCAGAGGTGAGCCGGCCGATGGAGATCCACCCCCAGCCGAAGGGCTGCCATTTACCAGTGGAGAGACGGGAGAAGTTGTACTGCTCCTTGCCTGCCCGTTAATGCTGTCTCTGTGCACTCGGGACCCCAGTCTGGGCTGGCTGTTTAGGGTGGTTGAGGTGGCTGCAGCAGCTCCATCCCTGGGACTAAGGCTGGGGCTGCGGCTGACTGCACAGCCTCGCTGGGGTAGAGCCTCCTGGGGTGGCTGAATGGTTACAACCAGGCCGTGGGTACTCTTGAAGTGCTCCATCAGGTCGCAGGTGATAAGCCGGTTAGGGCAGTATGGACAGACCACCTGAGGGGAACTGGCATCTACACCTTTGGCTCCAGCTCCTGGGGTGGCTGCAAGTGTGGTGGTCGTATGGGGAGGAGATGTTGCATTGGAGGCCGGTAAGGCAGAGGGGTGAGGACTGGATGAGGTACCTTGAGCCTGGGCAACCCACTCAGAGGGTAGAGCTTTAGCCTCCATTGGGTGCAGAAGATCTGGGCGCTCCTGTTGAGACCTGCTTTTGGGAGAGGTAGAGGCCGATCTCTTGAGCCTGTGAAGCTGCTCCAAGGTGTGGGGCTGGAGGGTGGTGGCAGGACAATAGTAGGTTTTATGAGCCAGGTAGTTCTCAATGCTGTTGAAGCTGATACTGCAGGCGGTGCACTTGTGGTAATCAGTAAGAGGCAGGGCAGGGAGAATACTGCTACTGCTGTGCCGTGTGACTTCTCTCAAACGGGGCCTCTTGCTCAGGTCAATTGGGCCATCTCCTTCGGGGCTGGAGCTATCTGCCCCGCTGGGAGAAACTTCTCGCTTCACTGCCAGGCCCAGTACAGAGGGGGACGGGGCAGAGGCAGCAGCAGTGGCAGCAGCGGCGGCAGCAGCGGCAGCATTAGCTAAGGCTTCAGTCCTGGCCATATGAATTTCATACATCTTCTTCCTCTTGCGTGTGCGGATGGGCTGGGGAAGGAAGGCTGCTGTGGTGGTTGCCTTGGTCATGTGTACGGCTCGCTGGTTAGATGGGTCATGGCGTGACGCGCAGTAGAAACGTTTGTGAACAGTATAGTTGTCATGACGGCTGAAGCGGATGTTGCAAGCCTGGCAGAAGGTAGTATTGGGATTGTCTTCTAGGTCCTCTGCAGAACCACTAGCAGGACTCTGGCTGCCTTCGCTTGCTCTTCCTCCTCCTCCTCCAACACTTCCACCACCGCCTTCCCCTTCAGAAGAGGATGATATTCCCTCTCTCCCCAAAGGGGTTTCTGTCTTCACTTCCACAACCCTCCTAGATTCTGCTGCTCCACTCCCTGCAGGAGGGTCAGAATCAGTCGGGGAGGCAGAGGCTGCTCTACTTGCTGCTCCACCCTGAGGAGATGTGGACGAGCCGTGTACCCCGCTGGAAGGCACCGTGGCTGGGGCTGCATCCCTTGTTGATCCAGGGCCTGAAGCTGAGGTGGCACTTTCTCCGTGGTGCCTACTAGAGCAGTACAGCCTCTTATGTGCATAGAAGTTGTTAATGTTGTTGAAGGTGATATCGCACTCAAAGCAGGTGGCTCCTTTGTGAGGCGGAGTGGCTGCAGCTGTAGGTGCAGTCGGTCCAGAGGGGAAGAAGGCCGCTGGGTTGGTCTGAGGAACTGTCTGGCCCTGTTTCAGACGGCTGTGGACCATCTCTGACATTTTAGCCAGTATCTCTGAGGCCTGAGGCAAAATGGCTGCCTCAGGCTTAAACATGTACTGAGGCAAGAACATTGCTCCTCCTGGTAGAACTGACCCTGTACCTCCCACATGGGCAGGGCTAGAACCTGGGGTGGGACTAGTTGGTTCTGCCTTCACAGCTGTGTTGGCTGGACTCTTCGGCGATTTTGATGTCTGGCAGGAAGAGGTCCCCGTTTGCTCTTCCTTTGTTTTTCTTCTTGCTTCTTGATCCCCCTCCTCTTCACCAACCTCCTCCTCCTCCTCCTCCTCCTCTCCATCCTCATTCATCTCCATGTGCTGCTCTTCTGTCTCAGAGTCTGAATGAGGCTCCTCTTTGATCTTTAGATCAGTGGTGGGAGCATCAGGAGAACTATAGTCACGAGGTGTGGCTGAGCCGCCGTTTGCGCCCGGGCTGGATGAGTCAGGCTTAGGAACACAAACTAAGGGCTCCCTCTCCTGGGGCGACGGCTGGAGCTGGGGGTGGTCGACTGATGAAGGGGTACTTTGGCGAGGGGTGGGGCTCCTTTCGGCTGGAACCCTGACCTCTAGGTGGGTTCTTACATGCTGCTGAAGTTGGGCTGGGGAGTCAGAATTGTGGCCGCACACTTGACACCTAAGCACCACACCAGAGTCTCCTGGACTGAGACCTGACAAAGAGAGGCATGATTAGTTAACCATAAAAGTAGCTTACATATGAATGGATTTAGAATGGCAAGATTCACAACAACTGAACCCCAACACATTACAACATTGTCTGTCCAATCTCACAGACAGTATTAACAACTCACTCTGATGTTGAAAATCAATTGTCACAATGAAATGACTTACCAGTGGACAGGGGCAGCTTGGGAAGGCCAGGCCCCGGGGAGTAGACCTCACTGCGAGATCCAGGCTGGCAAACCATGTGGCTGGTTACCAGATGGCTGTAGAGGATGTCCCTTGTGGTGGAGACGAAGCCACAGCCATGACACACCCCGTTCAGTGTGTCTGTGTGGACCTTTAGGTGGCGCTCACAGTTTGCTTTAGTGGTGAAGGCTGAGAGACAGATGAGACAGACAAATGGACGCTCACCTGTGGAAGGACAGAAAGGAACAGTAAGATAAAGGGACAAACTGTAAGCTCATCTCCCAGACATTCTAATGAACTGGTTGATGAGTGCACACTGGACAAGTATCTGCAAGTTAGGCCTCAGTGTTATGACCCTTCGTCTGCTTGCTCTCACCACTGTGTGTCCGCATGTGGATCTCCAGTGAGCTGGCACTTGGGCAGCTCTTGTTGCACTGTGGAAAGGGGCAGATGCGCTCATTGGGGTAGGACTCCTTGGGTTTGTCTTGTGGAGGGGAAGAGGCTGCGGCTGGCTGCTTTTGACGGCTGGCACAGTAGTACATAAGGTGCGCCTGTAGGTTCCTTTCACTTCGGTACCAGATCCCGCAGTCCTTACACGGGAAAATGTCCTCTGCAGAACATACATTTTGAGTTAGTTAACTAAACAGAAACACAACTAATTAGTATGGGTTGTGCAACTTAATGAAAACCAATTGATTAATCAGAAACCTTTAAGTTAAGTTAATATTCAACTTTAAGTTCTAAATTTGGGTCTAATTTTAATGCAGTAGTGTTTACATGTAACCTGATGTGGCATGTAGAAATATATCTAAAATATGTGGGCATACTACAGAAACCATTTCAGAAGTCAATCTACCGCTGTAATAGATTAAACAAGCACGTACATGCGCGCGCACACAAACACATTCCAATGCTGAGTATCCAAGGCAACAGGACACAGGTTATGGGATCAATAACAATAATACGTCTCATCATCTGGGTTATTTTTAACAACATCCAATTATTTGCAAGTGTGCGTGTTTGTGTGTTTGGGCATCAGCCACAGACATTAGCACATAGTCAATAGAACATTTTAAAGAGTGGCAGAGGCAGCAAAGAAAATACTCTGCAGCTGAGCAATGACGCCAGTTGTTAAAGAGCTATAGTGTCATCTTGTGGCCAAAGGGAACATTAAACCCTTAAGACAAATAGTAAATTGTAGCAGCTGTAATGGCCTACTCAACAGGTAATATTGCAATGATCAGAACAGCAATATCTTGATAAAAGATGCAAAGGCTGACAAGACAAATAATGTATATCATAAAAGACAGAGGGGGATCCTGTATTGGATATAATACTTCATAAGGCACATCTCATTTTTTGTACATTTTAAATACACATTTTGTCATATTGTCATGCCTTAAATACACTCACTATTTACAACGGCGGTAGCCAAGATCGCGGCCATGCCAGCTTGCTGTGGGAGGAGCTGGATGTCTGAGTGCAGCGCCGCCGGGTACAGCAGCTCCTCCTTTACCACAGGTTGTTTCTGGGTTACGAGGCTGAGCGGAGGAGAGACCTGGGCCAACGGGGGGGAGGACGAGTCCGGAGAAGGTGACAGGAAAGCCAGGAGCCTTTCACCAGCTGTAAGCTCTCTGGTTAACTTACAGAACAACTCCTCACCTGAAAACACACAGGCCCATGTCACGATTGGAAAGTGATACGCAAAAGAGAACTTTTCTTTTGTCTAGGAAGAATATCCCTAGTTTGGTAGGATATGATAACAAGGAGCTTTTCTTTTTCATACCAGTTAATATAATGAATTGACTCTATTTTGGAGTGGGAGTTGGTCTAAGGTAGAACTAAAATCACTGATGATGGTTCCAATACAGCTGTGCTTTTCTAGCCATGACATGTCAAAATGTCTGCCCTGAAAAAGGCCTATTGAGTAGAGTTACTGGTTGATGGGAGTCTTAGAAGGAAAACTGGAAACACTCTACATTAAAAACCCCTAATTTAGCATTTGTAAGCAGTATATAAACTGTTTATGGTAATAAATGTTTACACTAGAGACGTAGGCAGATCATTTTTTAAGTGTTCAGTGTATAGCATCTGTCAACAATTCTCCTATAACGATATATTTAAACATATTGTGGGAAAATAGAATGGGTGGCTATACCATACATACATACATACATAAATACATATATATAGGAAGCTGTTACAAATGATGAAACTGTGCTGATACTGAGCATCAGTAAAGTGGGAATTCACTACTTCAGTTTATGCACCAGCTTCCTCTCCCACTGGGTGCCCACAGGAGGAGTTATAGTTGTTGATAAATTTATTCATAAAGACATATCTGCGTATAACTAAATTATAGTGTTTTATAAACCTTTGATTAAGGTACTTTACTGTCACATACACATACATGTAGCAAAATTCATTCTCTGCATTAACCCTTCACTCAAGGGAGCAGTGGGCAGCCGCTGTGCAGCGCACGGGAACCAACTCCAGATGTATGCCAGTGGGCACTAGTCAATGGCACTGACTGGAGAACCTAGCATGTTTTTAATAATGATGAAACTGGAGCACCCAGACACAGGGACATGCAAACTCCACACTGGGCCACTGCATATATACTGTTTATATTAAGTAGTGGGGTTAATGTAAAGTGTTAAAAGAAAACTGAAGGAGCAACGCTCTCTCTACCCCAAACAAATCTGAGCAAGGCACTGACACCTGAGCTAACATGGTGGAGCTTAGACATTCAAGGCAGTTGGCACTCATTTTGACTGGTATACAGGAATACACTACACATCACAAAGAGCCATATTCAGGTGGACATGATGCTTGAGGTGTTACCACACAGAAACACTCACCTTGGCTGTAGATGGTACAGTTGGCAGCTAGGATGTCAGAGGTCAGAGGGAGCAGACAAATCCAACAGTGTGGATCTTCACACACCAGGGACAACCTTGAACTCTGGACACAAACACACACAAAGAAAAGAGATCATTACGTCAAATATGCCAAAAATGTAGGTCTTGGTTTTAGAGCTGAAACAAGTTGTTGATTAATATATTAGTTGATTAAGAGAACTTTATTTTATAAATAAATATACATACATATAATAACATATCTAATAATGTGCATTATATTATGTCATTTGTCATGCAACAAAATGTCAAAAGTGTGTTGGTTCCAGCTTCTTAAATGAGAGGATTTGATGCTTTTTTCTCTTTTATATCACTTTAAATTGTAAAATATCACACAAAAACAATTTAAAGAATCCACCGGACAAACTGTAATGGAATTTTTCACAGTTTCTTGATATGGAAAAGATTAACCTTTTCAAACCCACTCACACCTAAATGTAAACAAATGATATTCGCCAAAGCATTGTATCTGAACTATTCCTCCCAAGGGGCATTCTCTTTGAAAATGGCCTGATGATACACACATGTTCATATTCATAGAACTTTTTATAGTACTAGAAAATTTGTAAACACTAAAGGTATAGTGTTAACCGTCCCACTGCTAGAACATTACACACTGTCACTCTCTAATTGCATTCCAATGGGTTCACATGTTTCCCTTTAGATCCCCAACATTGTTTCAAAATGAAATTTTATTAAACAATAGAGACGCTCTTAAAATGCCACATTGTCACCTTCAAGTGTTCATTTGGCTACACACTGGACATAGTGCCTGGCCAGTGGTAAACACCAGCTTGTAAAAAGAACGCCAACGAGCAGAGGATGATTGCAACCCAAGAAGGAAATGAGGAAATGAGGGGAGCACGGGCTGAACAAAGCCGCATAGAAAATACAGGAGAAGTGAGAAGAAAAGAGGAGAAGAGGAATAAAAGAGGAAGAGAGACTGGGGGAGAGAGTGAGAGAAGAAAAGGAAGAGAAAGAAGATCTGATGAGGTCGACAGGCTGCTATTCAGACAGCTGCCATAATAAGATCCACAGTGGATACACTGGACAAAGAATGGGGAGTCAACATCCAATGTCTGTATGTGTGGAGGTATGAGAGAGAGAGAGAGAGAGAGAGAGAGAGAGAGAGAGAGAGAGAGAGAGAGAGAGAGAGAGAGAGAGAGAGAGAGA
>JAPMOB010241137.1:5422-22651 GCA_029875015.1 Lepomis gibbosus
GTTGCTAAGACAGCATTTAGGCATACACGTTTTATTTATCGAGTTCTCTCCTCTCTAGCATGAGCTTTGCAACTTTACAACTAACCAATCTTCACTACTAATGCCTCAACCCAACAGCCAATCAGAGGCAGCGTAGGGCGAGTCTGTTCTGTAGTCCGCTACACTGCTGGGTCTGACAGCTGAACACATGAAGACGGTAAAAGACTGCTGAACGGGCTGTCTGTCGGAAATATGTTTCAGCTTTGATTTCTGTTCAATACTGTTAATTTATCATCACATCTCGTTCTTGTGACACCGGTATAGTGCTAAGTGTATTGTCACATCCCAAATCTGAGCCCTTATGTCCTCACTACTTTTCAACACAAAGTGACGCTCTTGCGTGTCGGTGTTACAGTAGACGAATGCAGGTTATCAACGTGTACGCTTAAAAGACCTCTCTTACACTGTCTCTGTATGTTTCACAGCTTGACTATCCTTCTCACCCTTTTTACCCCTGACCAGTTTGCCTGTTCAATGCCTGAAGCAAACTCGATCATTACCTCTGAGACTTTGACCTTTTGACATTTGACCCTTTCATTGATTTCTTCCACTCACTGCCAGATTGGGAAAGCAGCCAGATTGGGAAAAGGTAGAGGATCAATTGTCCCTTTGTCATGTAAAACTAGTTAAAGACTAGGTTTGATCGAATGCTTTGATTTTTCTGTTGAAAGGAAAATATTTTTTACTAGCTAAAACGAGTAGTCTATAATTTGTTGATCTGCAGATAATTGATCAGCAGGGTTTTTGCAATTGTAGCTAAATGCTGAGCAGTCCTTTTTTCCAGTTCCTCAATTGAATTTTCTGCTTTTTATTTTTGGGGTATAGACTGTTGGTGGTTGGACTGAACAAAATTAAAGATCATCACCTTGGGTTTTGGGATGTTTCAACATCTTTTGTTTTAGGTTGAAAAATGCTTAAAAAAATCAGAAAAAGCCGGCTAAAAGACAAAAAAGCAATTTGAAGACCTCACCACAGGCTTCAGAAAATTATGATTATGAGTTAGGCATTTTTAACCACTTGCTGACATTTTATAGACCACAGGATGAACTTATTGATTGAGAAATTCTTTGAAGTTTCATTGGAAATGAAAATAATTGTTTGTTTATTCATTGATTCTGAGTGCAAAGCTGCTAGTTTCAGTAGCAGCTAAAGCAACTTAATGTCTCTGTTGGTGAAAGAGGCTCTGGTTTATTCACTGAGGAGTTGAGGAACTCTGCAGCGCCACCCAGAGATCATTGACACAAACCTCTCTGTGAAACAAAGAGCCAAGATGGTCAGGAGCAGTTTTGTCATCTCATTCCTCTGGTAGAATTCATGTGGTGACTTTGTTCGTCAGTGAGCTTGCTGGGAATTTACTCCATGCTTATTGTTACTACTCTGTAACAAAAAAAGCTTTACATTTACATTTTGAACCTTTTATTTCCCCCAGATGTTCTTTGACGCTTATCCCCATGTGATATACATAGAGTTTGTTGATTTAATCTCTGTGCAGGAATGTAATCAGGTGTACAGGGAATGGAAAGAACCTGCATTACAAAGGAAAAAGCCAGCAATTACACAACTCTGGAAAATATTTAATTTTGTAAATGTTAGAGACATGTGTGACAAGGGGATGAGTATTCTTCACATGGCAGTAAAACAAATATTTTTGCTGTTTCTGCCAGTTTACATTTGGATGTCTTGCAAATGAAAAAGTGATATATGGTTAAACTGTGAGGTAACTTTTTATTTATTTATTTTTTCAAGGTGATCATCGGGATGACCCTCCTGTCTGGAGATCCGTGTTTTAAAACGTGAGTAGTAGAAATTGTAAATACATAGTTTGAATGGTTTAGCACACATTCCACCGAGAGCCTATTGGTCTAGATATGAGTGTGAAAACCATTTTTTAACAGTATGACTGTTGAAGGTTGGACAGGGGCTGAAATATTTGTCTGTTTAAATAAATGTGCTGTTTGGTGTCAGTGTACCGGTGTTAGTCTTTTCCTTGACAGTAGCTTCTAAAATTTTAGATGTATTTTTTTTCAATCTTTACATACTTGATATTCCTGCTTTTGTGTTTTGTAGTTTGTTTTATTAGAAACACTGAATTTCTGGACTCCGGGTGAGAATTCCTTTATAGTTTGTAAAACAAATTACAAAAAGGCAAAACATGTTACCTCTGTGTTAACAGCATTATCAATATGTTACTATATATGTTACTAGTACTAGAAGGATCTGACCTTCTGTATGGACACATGAACAAATACACTGTTTACTGAAAGTGAAATGCATTTCACCACATATAAGTCAACATATTTGTTAATGGAGTTTGTCAAAATGTGTGTGAGATCACATGTATTTATTGGTGTCTTGGTATTTAATGTGCATTTTTAACTTTTTATCCAGAGCTCTGCATTTAATCTGCTCCAGATTGATATATATATTTGTTTTTCCTACAGGTCTCCCAGCACAGCAAAGTCCATCTCCATCCCAGGACGAGAACACACCCTGCAGCTAGACTGTAAGGGGGAGGGAACAACCGAGACCGGACCTGCTGGAGGGATTTCTCTGGGCCGAGCCGCCAAGCCTCGACCCTCAATCATCAGCTCAGGTACAATACAGAATGATTGTACTTAGGACTAGTCGAGACCAGAAAAGGACGGGTTGTACAGGTTACATTTCGGATCTGGTTCCAGGCTGGCAAAATACCACGTTTCCTTAATTCAGTGGTTTGAGTGAGTTGGGACCCACTTGGAGAGGAGCTGTATTTGAATGATACTCTATGATTTTTAGCTCAACCTGAATAGATACTATATGATGAGGGATATGGGAAAGGATTTGATCAGCAGATTTGCTACTGGATTCAGAATCAGTAAAATGGTATTGAATCTCAGCCTTATTTCCAGGTACAGTAGTTTGAGATCCAAAGGGATTTGAGACAGAGTTCAGACTGAGAACAGATCAAATAATGTCCAATTTGCCTTATTCTTATTGTACCAGACTAATTAAGAGCACTTCAAGAAACACTGAATAAAATAGTCTTGAGACTGGACTCTTGTCCAGCCTGCCTTAACCTCCCTCTCAGCCTGATGTGTTTGAGAATGAATCAGAACTTCCTGGAAGAAGTTCGAAAACATTTTCCTCACATGGAAAACTTGCTGGCAGTGTTTATTTGTTCAGTTTGAATTAAAATGAAAAATGAAACCTGTTTTTGTTCCAACTTGGGAAAACAGGTTGAAAGGCTGAGGTTGTTCGCAGCACCGGAGCGTCTGGTTCAGGAATCTGTCCAGAACAAATTTAACCTGCGAGAAAAATTATAAGTGCAATTTTTTAGCCACAAACCATGAATGTCCAAGAGTATTCAAAGTTTCATTAAAACTCTTTTTTTTAACAAAAGCAGTTACTTTAATTAGTTACTTTATTGCTGTCTGGTTGGAGTGAAAACCTGCCAACATACAGTACATGGTTGTGAATTACAGCTCCTGTGAGTCAGAATTTGCTGCCATCGCTACAGTGGACCTAAACAAAGACTGCTTGATGTCTCATCCTGCAGCAGAGTTTTGAATTTATAACTAAATATGAGTTGGTGACAGTGTTGTTTTCATCTTTTGATACCCTCAGGTCTACTTGAAGAATCTGAATCGAACCAGTCTGGTCATGCAGAAGTCTTCCAGTCTGGTCACTCTCGTAACTCCAGCTATGCCAGCCAGCACAGCAAAATCTCAGGTACAAAAATAACCAGCAGTTATTTCACAATGTCTTTTTGTAGTAGATGTTTCTTTCTGTCTTTGTTGGATATTTCTTTGAAAGAACTGCTTAATTATAATAATATGTATTTGGTTGTAATTGGACCTTTAATTAGAAACGTTATTCTATTTTTCCCCCCTATATATTATTCTATCATTGTGTTGACATGTATATTTGTCAAAGTTTACATTTTTGCATGTCCAGCTCATCTCTACACTGACTGACTGACAGACAGGGGTCCCTGTGACCCTGGGAGCTGTGTTGTCATTGGAAATGGGTCATGATAACCTTTCGTCAGGCAAACTAGTCCCAGGTCAGGGGACCTCAGTGAAGTGTTGACCCCACAGGCAGCCATTTAAATGACACAAATCTACTTTCTGTATGTTATAAACTACATGTACAATGAACTATTAAAGTTGTAAGTTTTACAATGAGCTCTGTAACACTGTTTTCTTCCTGTGAACTTCTTAAGGCCAATTTATACTTCTGTCGAGTCTACGCTGTCATGAGCATTTATAGCAGTTTTGAGTTTAGCCACTGTTGTAGTTGTTATTGTTCTATATGTGAATTTT
The DNA here is from genome assembly GCA_029875015.1 of Lepomis gibbosus. Taxonomy (NCBI): domain Eukaryota; kingdom Metazoa; phylum Chordata; class Actinopteri; order Centrarchiformes; family Centrarchidae; genus Lepomis; species Lepomis gibbosus. Next base: position 9,763 of record JAPMOB010241137.1, read on the forward strand.
GTTCATCGATTAAGTGCTTCCACTCTATGCTTCCATTGTGGAGAGGTGTCTCTTGTAAAAGAGATGTTGAAGCTCTTTTAAGATACTTGGTAATTAATGATAATGAGTAAATTTGCTTGCTGTACAGTGATAGACACTGGAGGTCAGAGTTTTTTTTAAATGTGTCATACGATGCCTTCTTGTGTCCCTGCTGTCCTGCAGGCTACAGCACTGAGCACTCCTGCTCCTCCAGCCTGTCAGACCTCACGCATCGCAGGAACACCTCGACAGGAAGCAGCGCCTCTGGGGGCTTGGGCTTCACTTCTGACATACCAACAGAGGGTGACAAGGATGCCGGGCGCCCAGAAAGACCCCCTCGGCCCCCACGCCCTGTCTTACCCCCTAACAGGCCCTCCAGGTACAGACACAGAGTAGTCTTTTGTCAGTGTGTTATGGGATTGCTACGGTTAACCCTTATCCTACTTTAGATTTATATAAAGGGCAACATGGAACAAGAAATGTATAACATTCTAGTTCTGTCTCGTTCTAACTACAGTTTTATTGTTCTCTTCTTCTATTTCTTATCTTTCAGGAGAAAGCTGGACTCAGTGGAGAGTCAACCCTCTTGGGTAAACGACACACGCATGGATGCTGATGACATTGTGGAGAAAATTGTCCAAAGCCAAAACTTTGCAGATGTCAACAACACTGAAGGTACAGTGGGAGTGTAGATCGGTGTAGAATAATCAGATTACATCGTACGACCTCTGACATATATAGCAATTGTAAGTCGCTTTGGATAAAAGCTTCAGCTAAATAAATAAATGAAATGTAATGTTTCTTCTTCTAGAAAAACAGCTATAGCCCATAGCAGTATGTAAAACAGCATACAAAGTACAATCTAATTAGTGGTTGCTTTACAGCTTAAAACAATAAGAAAACGGGCACAGCTATAGCTGAATACTGAAGGGTTTAGTTACAAGAGAGTGGATTTGGTCACAAGTCTGTTCAGGCCCATGCACACTAAAGATTTTAAATCACAATATAAAACATTCCTTTAAAGAGGTCATGTTATCCCCATTTTCAGGTTCAAAATCTCATTAAGGGGTTGTATTTATTTTACATATTTTTGTCATACTGCACATTCATTGCTGCAGCTCCTTGTTTCACCCTGTCTGTTGAAAATATTAAATTTAATGTCACAGAAGAGTAATGAAACCGGAAAATATTCACATTTAAACAACTGGAAACAGAATTACCTCCCCAAAAAAGGATTAATCAATTATCAACATAGTTGGCAAAGAATTTAATGGTTGACAGCTAATCAATTAATCTTTGAAGCTATAGACCTCATGTCGGAGTGTACTTGACACTGAACCTCAATTTGTGTGTGTATGAGTTTTACTAGAAGCTCTCTTCTTTGGTAAATATACAGCACCTTTCTTCTGACCACTCAAAGCTCTTTTAAACTAAATCACTTTCACACACAGGTGGCAGAGGCTAATGTGCCAACTACTCATCAGAAACAGAAATTAACACTGACACACATTCACACACCGATAGCACAGTGGTTGTGGTTCAGTATCTTGCCCAAGAACATTCCAACACCTCCCCCGATCTTCTGATTAGTGGGCAGCCTGCTTAGCCTCCTGAGCCACAGTCACCCATGCTGTAGTTTAAACGTGTGGAAAATTGAAGATTGCACTTCTTTAAGAGGTGTTTTTACACTTTAAGCACATTTGGACAGAATGGAATGATTGGCTGTCTACCTGTCTGCCTACCTATCAGTGTGCACTCCTCCCGTACACTCACTGCGCATTAAAATGCACTTTGCGGGGACTCCTGAAGGGAGGAAGTAGGATTTTTTTTGGCTGGCTGGAATGTAGCTATCTCTTGATAGTTTCTTCAGCTTTTCAATGTAACAGATACAACCAAAAACATGCTGGAGTGTCACAGAAATTGTTAGAAAAAGTCAGTTAGTTTGTTTCTACAGTGTTTGCTAACAAACAATCTATTTTCAAAAGTCCAAAATGAAGGTGAACATGGCTTTGTGTGATTTGTCAGCTTCCTCTCAGTCACTTACTGTCAAGCTTTTAGAGTTTCTGGCAGTGGAAGATGTTGGTAGGAGTGTTTTACGGGTAGTCTTAACTTTGAGAAACACCAGCAGTGATGATGTCATTGGTTACATATCTTCAACATGGTCTCATTTGTTACAGGGAATCTATTCATGTGAAGGTCTGACAGTTAATGTGACTGCATGTTATCGATTTATAAATGTGGAGACCATGCCGTCTGTATCTTTGGACGGTGCTCTCCGTCGGTTTACCAGCACTGTGTTTTGTCTCCTTTTATTGTCTGTGTGATGATGCCTTCTGGTTTCCGTCAGCAGCTGTTAACTCGCTTTCTGTGTTTCTGGCTTTCAGACAGCAACCTGCGTCTGTTCGTCAGCAGAGATGGAACCACTGCACTTAGCGGCATCAGGCTTGGAAACAGGTGAGATTTTGTCACTTTCTCTATCACTTCCTTCTCTCATTTCCACTGTCTGTGTGTCGCTCTCTCTTCCTCTTTTGTTGCTTTCACTTGACTTTCTGCAGATTGGAGTTTGAGTTATAGAAACATTTCTGCTCTGATTTCAAAAGTAATCCCAGTTTGTGTCACTAAAACAGTTTGTTTTCTGGTTAAGAATCTGTCCAACATGTGTCCACACCACATTGTTTTCAAAAACTTGTTGAAAGTTATATCAAATACATTTTAGACTTTATTGCAAAAGTTTGGAAAAGTTCTTGTTACAGCTGCTTTACATTAGATAAAATTAAACAGATCTATGTGTGAAGTTTGGTTTAGTTAAATATAAAGAATTTTAATTTGTAGATTAACTTGCTTGGCACTAGTATTAAACCATTTCAACCAATACCTAGCTCTGCCAACAATAGGCTAATGTCTACAAGTTTCTCAAGATTATGTTCAGCATTTTATTTCAAAGCTAAAACTATAGACTGTATAAAAGAAGTGGACCGAGTCATCGTGACGTCAACCGTTGCTTTGTGGACTGCCGTTTTGAAGCCTCAAGTTTGGCCGTCAGGGCGCCGCCATGTTGATTTTTTGCAACCAGCGGCATGACCATATTTGGAGAGTCTGTGGAGCTACATAGCTTGCTTAACTAGGTGGATCTGTAATTCATGTTAACTGTCATTTTAACCTGGATGATAATTTTGCAGGCTTAAAACAAAACATACCGGAGAAAGTGAACAGCCAACTCCTAATAAGCTTTTTCAACTGCACTGGTTAAATTTACACAGTGCCATGGGTACGAGTGTCAATCACAGATAGTCCTGAACTAAAGCATACTCTGCTATATGGACTATTTTCCTCTAAATAGAACCATAATTTACTGAATGAATATCACACTGAATTAAGGAAAACATGAAACTAGCGATTGAGATCATAAACTTGTTACGAAAGTGTTCAATAAGTTAATAAATCAGGTGAGAACTAGGGTCATTTTGCCAATGTTTCTAATGGAACCAGACTTCTATATGCAAACAGAGTAGTCGTCCCCTCCTGGATGTTCGATAGAGTGCAGGCTTAATGTTTGAATTACAATATGAATAAAAAGTAAGGGTCAAGTCCTTTGAGGCAAATTTGTCTATTTAAATAAAATTGGCTTGACTTGACTAGTTAGGAGTAGATAAGTGAATGATTTTGGACACTGCTTCACTGCAGCCTCCAACTAACTTCCTGTACACATGAACACATTCCCTCTCATAATATAGTATGTGTCTTGGATGATACTCAGGGATCATCTGCATCAACATACTTTTACAAAAATCCATAAGAAGTTGTTTTCTTTACAAAACTCGCATCATAATCCACCAACCACTTAATTTCAGTTGAAAGCTCATCCTCCGTCCTTATGACTTACATCAGTTTGATAAAGTTAACTGTAATTCAATTTACATGGTGAGTATTAGAGAGACGTGTAAAAGAAAGATGTGTTAGAGTTTAACCCTCCAGTACATCAAACACACCAATTAACTTAACACATACACACTGTGATTGTCCCTGTATGTTTGGATTCTTGCAGGGTGTCTGCAGGCGGGTACGAGCCTGTGGTGATAGAGAGCCATTAAATCGTGACCAGCAGGGAGGCGACAAGTTAAACTGTGGATCGTCTCGTCTCTTGCCTTGCTGGTTTTCCTGGAGCTTCAGCTGGCCTGATGCCATGAAGGGAAAACCTTGTCAGTTTGCACTTTACGTGATGTCTGTTGCAGTCTGTTTGTCTGCACTCTGGTCAGCGTTTGCGATCTTGAGGGCAACGCAGAGTGAAAGCACCAGTGCACAAAACATTTCTCTCAGACTGCCATGTGGTGTGTTTACCTGCTTCTGTGTTGCAGTAACTACATTTTGGATGTGAATTTAGATCTAAAGAAATCCAGAGATGCCAGGCGGTCAGACTTTAATTTTATCTGTCAAGTGATAAAGACAAAGAAACCAAGATCATCCACGTGTCCCCAAGTTATTGTTACAACCGATACACTATGCTAACTGTTCTGGTAGTAGCTGACTAGCATTAGCCAAAATAAGCATATAGCTTTTAAAATTACTTAAGTTCTCATTCTCGTATGTCTGAGCTAATGCTAATGTGGTCCTGTCACTTTATACTTTCTGCATCCCAATTCCATACTGAATATTAATGCATGCAGTATGTAATATATACTGTTTGACATAGTACTGTTTTGTCAGTAAGAATACAAAAAATCAACACTCTTTACATTTTAAAACTGCTATGCTCGAATGCTGTTTACCTAGATCTTTCTGTAGCTTCCTCACTACCACCTCAAATTTAATTGACTGTTTTGCAGCTATGAGAAGTTCCTCCTTCATTTCCTTTCTTCCTTCATGTATAGTTAATTTTGTCACTTTAACAGACATCTCTCAACAGACCTGCTTAGAATTAGTATCTTACATGGAATTGGGACACAATTATTGTGTGTGCTAGCAAGGGTAGGCATGGAGCATGCTATCAGTTCGTATTGTTTATGCAAGAAAAACTAGCATGCAGCACAGCAGGGTCTTGTTAAGGACAGTGTTTATTTATAGCTATTGGAGTTTATTGCTATTGCCACTCAAGAAAAACTACAGTATAATCCACATGGTCAGAGTTCTCCACCATCAGTGTATAAAGTGCATTTAAGCAAAAGTTAACAATTTCACTATCAGCACAGTTCATTCATTCTTTCTTTCTTCCTTTCTTTTCTTCTTTTTTCTTTCTTTTCTTTTCTTTCTATATCCTACTTTACCTTTCTAAGCAAATTGGACATAAAACATGCACAGTAACTTGCACCACATATATCATAACAACTGAATGAAAGAACCAGAAAAGGTGCCTAAGGAGAAACAAAAGAATGAAGAGTGAACTTTGCTGACTTGAAAACTGATTATTGTACAATCTGGGCCGAAATTATCTTTTTAGATTTCAGGGACCATCTGTGGAGAACATCTTGTGTGTGAGTAATGAAACTATATTGAAGCCAGTTACAGTCATATAAGAAACTGCTGTTATTACTGTCAGTGACAGGAAGTTACTAAGGCTCAGCAGCACGGCAGGCTGGGCTGAAGTTTTTGCATGATGCACCGGGGATGTTTGGATGATAATGGTTTTCATATTTATTTTCACTTCCGGTAACAAGTCAGCCAATTTACTATAACCTTGATTTACAGCTTACAGGTTAGGTTAGCAACTTTAATGTGGTCACAAATTGTGCAGCCACAGAAATTAACAGCAGTTTCACTGGGAATTTCGTAATAATTTCAACACATATGTAACATGTTTTTTTTTTTTCTTCACATTATTTTTGCACCTGTGAACAAGAATCATAGTGGCTTAGCTGTTTTAGGATAAATGTGGAGTTTAGTTGATGTGTAATGTTGAACAGAACATAGTTTCATTTTAATTTTCATTTAGCAGGGACACCTTTCTACCTTTAAAATTTCCACAGTAAATCAGGATAAAATAACTTTCTGTGCAGTTTACACAAAAAGTCCTACATTTGAAGTGTAGTAACTTCCACTGACTGAATGTGATCAAGAGTTTAGAAAACCACTGAGGAGCTGTGAAGATGCAGAAACTCTGATTCATTATAGTTTTGTTCCTTTTGTTTGTTCCCTGTTGATCAGGGAAACGCAGTAGAACCACTTTGTGCCTGTAACCTTTCTCTTGAATGACCCTTATGCACCACGAAAACTGTGATAACAGAGTGCTAATGATGGTGAGGAGAGAAATATTGTTTCCTGTTTTTGTTTCTTTATTCTGTTTTCTTTGTCAGTCATGTTATAACTTGCAGGTGTAGCCGTTTTGGAAAGCCCACTGTGTTCTCACTGCATGTATACTACTGCTGCACTGTTGCTCTATCTCCATTATCTCCATTCAGCCATCACAAAATGTGAGGTCAGCTAGATCTGTAACACTAGATCTGTGGTACAAACTGTTCTGGTATTACTTTGTCCAACTGAAGAAAGAGTTAACTCCATGAAGAGGGCTGTGCAGTGGCTATGACTGTAAAAGTCTTTGTTGCCCCCTGGTGGAGCAACGGCCTGCCATTAGGTTTTTGCATGAGTCCCTGCCTTTTAGCGTTTACATGGATGTTTACCTCGAGTTTGTTTACAGCTGTCTTCAGATGAGCAAGCACCAAAGAGGCCGAACAAAGGATGAGTTTCTGTAGCTCTGACAAACAGAAGAAGAATTTTAATATTTGAAACCAGCTGGCTGGTTGATGCTTTTGTATGTTTTAGAAGCAAGTTTTCTGTTTGGAGTTTGAACTCTGCAAACTCGCACCTAAAGATTTTTACCTGGTACAGAGTCTTCAAATCTGAAAGATGTTAGTCTGAGAAATTATAGTCCCCTTTCAAATGTAGGTCATTTTAATTTCACAAATCTCGTTGATGAAGTTAAAGATTGACTTTTTAAAAGACATCTATGCTAAAATTGTCTAGGAGGAATTAAGTCTGGGCTTTAAAGTAATAATCATTTTTCCTCATCAATTTAATCTGGTAGTAATTCTCAATGAATCATTTAATTGATTAATCATTTAGACTAAATTGCTTTTTTGCTTGAACAGCAGTCCAAAACTTAAACGTATTAAATTTACCACTATATTAAACAGAGAAAAACAGCAAATCCTCACACTTGACTCTCTGGAACTTGCAAATGACTGACTTTGTACTTGACAAATAACTGAGCAATCAGTTGGCCATTAATTTTCTGTTGAGCAACTAATCCATTTCAGCCATGTTTAGCTGTACCAGAAATAAATAAAATAATCATTTTGGCAAACTTTTACAAGATAAATCAGCTTTTAAGACTCTGTTCTGTATCAGTAAAAGTTTTTGCTTTTTCTCCAGTGAAGCTGATGTTTTTCCGCCTTTCTCGTTTTCACATCTTCGTCACACTACGCTGGTTGAATCCAGCTCACTATAGAGGTTGAATCACTTGTCTTTACACTACCCTGTTTGTATTTTGCAGCTGTATGTTTATTAATCACATGGTTACTTATTCTCCCATTTGGGGATGAACCACTGATCGTATAGTCTGAATTTGGGTTTACATCACCGCAGCCTTTAGTAGTCTTTTAAAGCATTTATTTATAAATTTTTGTTCCTTTAGTATTTTTTTGTCTGGGGGTTGGTTATAAGCTATGCACACAATTCACCTCCCTGAGTTTTTGTTTTCTCTAGTAATTCTAATAAATGATTCTATTTTAACATAGCTAGTATAACCTAAATTTATAGAGACCTAAATTTACAGTTCAAGTTGTAACTGTTCTTCCAATCGCCACATAGTTACTACAATCTTTTGTTTGTTTTTTGTGGTATTTCTGCAAAAATTACAAATAAAAAAGCTAATCTGAGTTTGTCTCTGTCTCATGTTTTTAATCACCAGTTTTGTTGTGATGACATGAATCTCTATCACATAGTTAGGACATTAATTACTGTAACTGACAGCAGCTCATGTGTGTTACCAAGAAGAAGTTTGTGCATTTGGTGTTGTACTATTACCAATGAGATGTTCTCTGTAATATTTGTGAGAATCTGGTGGATTATTGATATGAAGTAAAAATAACAATACAGCAATGTAAAAATAATACATTACATAAGTCCTGCATGAGAAATCCTGCTTACAGTCACAGGAAAAGCTTGTGAACCCTTTGGAGTTACTTTACCAACACAGTCTGCTTAAACTACACACCACACAAACAAGTTTTTAACACAGTATAAACATTTACAGTGGTGAAAAAGTATGTGAACCCCTAGGCTAATGACTTCTCCAAACACTAATTTGAGTCAGGAGTCAGCCAACCTGGAGTCCAATTAATGAGATGTGGTTGAAGATGTTGGTTAGAGCTGCCCTGTCCTATAAAAAACAGACATCCATTTTAATTTTGCTATTCTCATAAAACATTGCCATATGTCAACCATGCATCAAAGAAAGACTTCTCAGAGGAAGTCATATGGTTCAGAATTGTTGACATTAGAGGACCACAATGGAAATGGAAAGTTTCTTGTGTTATCCTGAACAGTTCTGATGAATGTACACTGCTCAAAAAATAAAGGGAAACAAGAAGGTTTGCTGTGTCTGTCAGCGTAGTGTCCAAATGGTCAGAAACAGACGCCATGAGGGTGGTATGAGGGCCCGACGTCAACAGGTGGGGGTTGTGCTTACAGCCCAACACCGTGCAGGACGTTTGGCACTTGCCAGAAAACACTGAGATTGGCAAATTTGCAACTGGCGCCCTGTGCTCTTCACAGATGAAAGCAGGTTCACACTGAACATATGTACCAGACGTGACAGAGTCTGGAGACACTGTGGAGAACGTTCTGCTGCCTGAAACATCCTCCAGCATGACAGGTTTGGTGGTGAATCAGTAATGGTGTGGGGTGGCATTTCTTTGGGGTGCCGCACAGCCCTCCATGTGCTCGCCAGAGTTAGCCTGACTGAGCTACTGAGATGAGATGAGATCCTTAGACCCCTTGAGAGACCATATGCTGGTGCGGTTGGCCCTGGGCTCCTCCTAATGCAAGACAATGCTGGACCTCATGTGGCTGGAGTGTGTCAGCAGTTCTTGCAAGAGGAAGGCATTGATGCTATGGACTGGCCCGCCTGTTCCACAGACCTGAATCCAATGGAACACATCTGGGACATCATGTCTCGCTTCATCCACCAACGCCATGTTGCTCCACAGACTCTCTGGGAGATACTTTAGTCCAGGTCTGGGAGGAAATCCCTCAGGAGACCATCCGCCACCTCATCAGGGGCATGCCCAGGCGTTGTAGGGAGGTCATACAGGCATGTGGAGGCCACACACACTACCGAGCCTCATTTTGACTTGTTTTAAGGACATTACATCAAAGTTGGATCGGCCTTTAGTGTGGTTTTCCACTTTGATTTTGAGTGTGACTCCAAATCCAGACCTCCATGGGTTGATAAATTTGATTTCCATTGATAATTTTAGTGTGATTTTGTTGTCAGCACATTCAAGGGCTGTAGAAGGTTATCAACCCAGCAGCAGGGCCGATATCTGTTCCTTTGTGCGGAGGAACAGGTTGGAGCACTGCCAGAGCCCTAAAATATGACCTCCAGCGGACTACTGGTGTCCACATTTCTGAACAAACTGTCAGAAACAGACTCCATGAGGGTGGCAAGAAGGCCTGCCTTCCTCTAGTGGGATGTATGCTCACAGCCCAGGTCCGTGCAGCTCGACTGACATTCACCAGATAACACCAGAATTGGTAGGTCTGCCATTGGCATCCCGTTCTCTTCACAGATGAAAGCAGGTTTACATTGAGCACATGTGAAAGACATGAAAGTATCTGGAGACACCGTGGTGAACTTCATGCTGCCTGCATCATCATCCAGCGTGACTGGTTTGGACTGGGTCAGTGATGGTCTGGGGAGGCATGTCCTTGGAGGATCACACAGCCCTTCAAGACCAACAAACTATACAATGTAAAGATTTAGAACTTTGAACTATTTCATTCATTGAGATCTGATGTGTGATTTAAGTTTTCCTTTTGTTCTTGTGAGCAATGTAGTATATGTAAATATAAAGCAACAATAACAGTTGCTGTAGTTTCAAAACAGGTTTACTCCACCATACTTAGTTATGCAGATAAGCCACCAGCATCATCTGAAAGGGTGAGTCCTGCTATTTATTTTGATGTGTTTTCCTTAGAGGCTACAAGGACTTTGTTACTTCTTCAGCTATGACTCAGCTGTGTGAAAATGAGGGAAGAAATTACCAATGATTGCAACTTTGCTGAATTTGATGCAGTTTCAAAACAAGATTACTCTGACCTGCTTAGTTCCACAAAGGTACTAGCATCAGCCCCACCTCACCCTGCACACACACTATTTATATTACATTAACTTTAGTAACAGATCTAAAATAGAACAAGGAGAGCAGAAGGAGCACTGCTGATGCACTATATACAACCTGGATGAGTAACTGGTATAAATTTGTGGATTTATTAGTATATTGTTATCACAATCAAAAGTATAATGTAAATAAAATATTAATAAAGTTACATTTCTTTGGATAGTCAACCTTCAGATAGTTTATGTGGTATTGTGTAACATGTAACATTTAAACAGCTTATTCAACAATTCAACTGTTTGACAAAAAAACAACAACAGTTTTCTGATATTACATCACTGTGGTTAAGGTTTGTGATTGTTAATGTATTCAGTATAATTTCAGATAATACTATGTCTATACTATTTAGCTGAACACTAGTATAATAATAATTCCAGATGGACAATAACTTTTATTATTTTGGGTTGTTTTCCTACATGGTGGTCAGTCTTTCATTTGTTAATGTTAAGTATAATAAGACACTGAAGGCTGCTTTCTGTGACGAAGATACTACTTACAAAACATTATCATGTTGAAATATCATCTAGAGATGCAGACTTTAAAAAACAAATCAAACTAGAATTTGCCACCCTGAGTGGTACCAGTTAGTGAAAATCTAGCCTTGGCCCATGGACTGAATTTTGAGGGAAATTTGTATGACATGCATCCGAATCATCAACCATGAGATGTGTGATTCTCTTACTCCAGCACAAGAGGGCGCTCTGCACAACGTTATTATATCTATACAGAGATGCTCTTGGCAGCGAAGTCCTTTACAAAGTGCATCTAAAGACAATGTAGGGATATAGATTTCGACCTGCTTGCCTTGCATGTATCTTAGTATTAAAATGTGTTTCTTAGTATTAAAAACATTTAAACATTTCCCTAAGGCAAAGCTGCTCAGGGTGCTGAATTAAGGCACAGTTAAAAAACCCCCCACAAAGGTCAAAATTAGTCCAGCAGAATCTAAAATATTCAGATTTTAATCCATATTACGGGTGAAACTTTAAAATGGATCATAAGCTTTCCATAATGCAGCTCAATAGTGTCCCTTCATTAGGCCCTCCCTGCCTGGCTTTTGTGCAGTCTCCAATCTTGGTATAGATCACCACAGTTATTTTCTCAGACTTTAGAAAGCTCCTCCAGAGCCACAGAAGACATGATGCTACTGTTTTCAATGGCCGAGTGGCACTCATGACTGACGTGCTGATTTTATTGATTTTTTTTTTCATAATTAATTTTTATGTAGTTTAAAATTATCATGATTATTGCATAGTTGGAGCTACCTCTGTGTCCTACAGCATGATCAACATTATGCTAATAACTGGGGTCATGACAGTTTTGGATAATATAAAAATAGGACCACTGGCCAAAAAGTTGAGTCTAAAGCCCTTCGTCAGCCTTTTAGTCCGTCATCGGAGAAAAGGGCTCCCCCAGAAAATTATGAGTGTTGAACACTTAATGTCCTACATTCTGGTGTTTTCTGTACCAATTTATGGTGGAAATGTATTTATTTTATTTTATTTATATAAAGACACATAAAATTCAGGTAGCAGGCAGCTGGCTGAATCTTTGTGAGTCAGTTTCACTGGTTTCTTTTAAATGACTTTGGGCTGGCAATTCTGCCTTCAGATGTTATGATTAATTACTTGCTTGATAGTGCTTGTTGCTGAATTGTGGTGAATATCTAAGAACATTTTGATATTTTATGACCAATGTATTCCAATAACACCAAAAGAACTGAAACGATTTATTGTGTGAAAAATAAATAAATTATTAATGAAACTGTAATTTATTCTAAATATATACCTGAAACTAGCAGCATAGAAAACATGCACATGGCATAGTTTCCTTTTCTGTCGCCTGCTCCTGTGATAGATCTAGTGAATACTAAAGAAGACCGTGGTGAACTGATTATTTTATAGAAAAGTAAAAATGTTGTTGAGTTAATATATTTGTCTTATTTAAAAAAAAAGCCCTTTTTTACACTTGAGCCCCTGCCCACCAAATTTTCTGTGCACGTCCCTGGCCTTGCTTATAGACTCCTACCCAAAAAAGGAATGAGTGCTGTAATAAAATCAAAAGGTGCTTCAACAATGTAGCTTATTAGTTAAAGGATGTGCACACTTATGCAACCCGCTGCACGTTATTGTAAAGTCTGTATTTGTTCATTTTCTCCCTTGAAGATTTCAGTTTGATTTTCAATTGAATTGTTCACATTAAAGTTGGAAAAGTTCTGCCATGATTTATCTTTGTCTCATTATTTTCCATTTTTTCCATTTTTGTGGAACACCACAAGTAACTTTCATTAGATCAGATTTAATGTTATTTATTTGTACGAACTGATATCTATCCTGTAACTTCTTAACCAAGACAGGGCTTTCCCTTTTATTCCATATCTCTCCAATTTCCTCATTAATAATAAAGTTCAATTCAATTCAATTTTATTTATATAGCGCCAAATCACAACAACAGTTATCTCACAGCGCTTTTCATAAAGA